>VOQJ01011421.1:1755-19587 GCA_015052665.1 Apistogramma diplotaenia
AAACGGAGCCAGCCTGGACGAGCTGGACGTGATTGCTGATCCTGACAACCCCGCAGATGAAAGCGGTTTCACGAGCTACATACACGACTTTTCATCTGCACAGACTGAAATCTATCCGATGCTCCCAAATCCGTACGTCTTTGGCTGTCAGCACGTTTTCCAGCCGGCGGTCCGGCCCTACTTTGTTTGGAGTTACGGCGACAATCACGAGCCTGCTCACTTTTTACCGGATTACTACTCCGAGCCGTATCTTGATCCCTCTGAGGCTGATGCTGCCGCTTGGGAAGCAACCAGTGAGGCTCTTTTGAAGGTCCACGCTGCAGTACAGGTCAGCACCAGCACCACGTTTCTTCAAACGAATATGTCGAAAAATGCATGCTGCTGTGCGCCTGTCTGAAAGGCTGTGTTTCGTGGTCTTAGACCTGCCAGGAGGCCGTGAGGAGTGTAGCTGTGAACACCGAGCGCTGTGAGGGTTTTGAGAAATGCCAGGTGAGTCTCACCTTCACACACACTCACTTAAATCAGCTTCCTTCCACATTCTGATGCTCGAACTGAGTCGCTGCCATGTGATTGGCTGATTTGCATTAAAGAGCAGTGGAACTGGTGTACCTAATAAAGTGCCTGTTCATGAATGTCACCTGCTTTAGAAACAGTTATGACTCAATTAGTGAGCGTACCTGATTTTCTCTGAGCGACGTCTTTCATCTCGGATCAAATCTGGTTACAAAAACACCAGTTTGAGTCCGACTCGCTGACCTGCTGCCTGTTTCCCATCGTTCACAGGGCGACGTCAACAAACAGGAAAAGAGCAACAGGACGCTGAAGAAGACGATCGAGAAAATGAAACGTAACAACGTCAACTTCGCTGAGAGAGAAGCTGCTGTTTCACTTCAGCAGGACATCCAGAAGATCGCAGCCAATATACAAGTGCGTTCAGTTATGATTACGATGGATTTGACCTTTATAAATATAATGAGCTGAAACTTAGTGTCTGTATTTTTATTTTCCCCCCTCTTGTGAAGGTCACCAATAAGGAGCTGACGCTGTTCCAGCAGAAGCTGGAGGAGGAGGTGAAGAAGGACCAGAAGGAGAAGAAAGCCAACCAGGAAGCCCTGAAGTGTCTGACGCAGGAGACGGAGGAGCTGACGGAGCAGCACAGGAGGTGAGGCCGGGGGGCGGAGCGTCTCCCTGCCGCGGCTGCTCTCACGTTCGTCTGAAAAGCTTCGTCATTTACCGCTAATTTCTAATAGCTCGTCCACATTTGGTCGTTTTTTATTTGCAGTCTCGCGAAAAGCATCCAGGAGAAGAAAAGCAGCTATGAGGCCAAGTTAAATGACTTCTTGGAGTTGAGGTAAGCGGCTTAAACATGAACTCAAAGCTTTTTTTTCTCCTTTTTTAAAATGTTTTAGATTCTCCTCATTTGTTTCTGTTCCTTCAGCAACCAGTCAGCAGCTGAGAAGATGAGTCTGGAGGATGAAATCAAACGCTGTAAAACCTTGATCACTGTGGCCAGCAGGAGGTCGCACACGGCTCTGGTAACGCTTAAACTTTGACCCCTTCACAGCCGTGTTCTTTGTTTTCCTGGTTTAGTAACAGGATGAGGGACTCTGTCATGTTTTTGCTGCTGTTGCTCCCACAGCTGTCCGTGTTGGAGAGCAGTCACGATCAGAGCTTGCACAACCTCTACAAAGAGCTGGCAGACTCCAAAGCTTTGCTCACCAAACTGGATGAAGCGCTGCACAGGTAAGAGAAGGAGAGACCACCAAAGAAACCAGAGCAGGCTGGAGCTCCTTAAGGTCTCGATCCTTTGGGAATGGACTTGGCTCAGATGTTTGTGCGATGTCTGACCTCTTTGCAGATTCCCAAATCAAGACCTGGAAGCAACGAGGAGCAGCTGCAGAGACAACATCAAAGAAGTGGAAAAGAAGATCTCCGCGGCTAAGGTACGAGAAGCCTTCAGACGTGTTTGAGGTGCAGGTGGAAGATCAGGCAGCTTCATGAGCAGCTCCACAAAAATGAAAATGACTGCACACTTAGGCTTTGGCCTTTCCCACCACCCTCACCGGTGCACTGAAACACACAGCAGATCAGATGTTGGCTGCACGGAGACGACGGTCCAGCACAGCCTGGTGAAATAGAAGCATTGTTTTCTGGTCCACACCAAACGCCCTCAGTCAGAGGCTCTCCTCAGATGGTTTAGAAAGTTTCAAACCCTGCTGTGACACTTGTCTTCCTGCGGTCCACAGCGGCTGCACCAGGAGCAGATGGACGAGGCGAGGACCGGCAGGCGAGCCGCCGAGTCGCGTCCGGTCAGCAGCCATCCTGAACCTGCAGCCGCCCCGGGAAGACCAGCACAGAAGGTTGGTTCTTTTTCAGGGCTTCAGATGCACATTCAGGCAACATTAAATACAGGATCAAACGTCTTGATCAGGATCTCTGGGAATTTACTGTAACGGTAATATTTTCCCCTCTGTGACTGTCGCAGCTCTCTGCAGCAGCCAAAGAGTTCACTGCTCAGGCCTCGCGCAGCACTCCTCCACCCGTCCACCGCTCCGCTCCACCTGCAGCCGAGGCGCCGCCTCCTCAGCACAGACCTCCAGCCAGGAGCGTGGAGCCTCCGCAGCACAGCATCGCCATGGAGACCCTGTCCACCATGTTCCCCGACTGTACGAGGTAACGCTGCAGCAGCTGCTGACCCGCGTTTGGACAAAGGCGTTTGCACCTGAGAATAATAAGTGGACTGTGCACTCAGGGCGGAGCTGATGAGGTTCGTACAGGAGCTGCGTTCGTTCAGCGGCGGAAGCTTCAGCAGCATGACGGCGCAGGACGTGGTCGGAGGAGTGACCCAGCTGATCCTGGACCATCAGGTGCACAGCTTCTTCTTTTCTTTACAGCTTTTTAAAGGGTTTCAGAGAAGCTAACACTGGGTTCCGACTGGGTGATGTAGATTCAGGAGTGAAGATGCAGTTTCCTCCGCTAGAGTCAAACTGATGGTAAAGCATCAGAGCAGCCTGACGGAGGCGGTGCAGCTTCTGGCACACGGAGGAACACGAGGCGCGAAAAAAGGGCTCGAGATTTGTTTTTCTCCAGTTTTTCTGGTTTCATAGTCGAGCAGCAGGAGTGAGAAGTGGCACCTCCGGCCCTGGATGGATTTGTGCTGCATCAGCAGCGATGCAGTGAGGAGAGAGCTGAGTGTGAGGGCGGCCACGAGCTCTGGGTAGTTACTGAGAAAATGAGGATACAAGCAGCAGAAGCTGTGAAGCTCCTCTGGACATCCAAAGGATCCGGTTGAATGTTTCTGTCTGAAAAGGTTCCTCTTGGTGAGATGTTCTGATGATGCTGCAGAGTGTAATAACTGAGCT
This sequence comes from Apistogramma diplotaenia, assembly GCA_015052665.1. NCBI lineage: Eukaryota > Metazoa > Chordata > Actinopteri > Cichliformes > Cichlidae > Apistogramma > Apistogramma diplotaenia. The sequence goes on from VOQJ01011421.1 coordinate 5,118, forward strand.
ATAAACCTGCTATCATAGCAGCATTATGATTGAAATGATTTGGATTCATTTTTACTCGTCTGCAGCGATTAAAAGCCGACTCGGCCGTCACTAAAATAGATTCACTGGAAATATTTTGATGCTGACCTTTTGATTTGACCTTATTTCTTCCTCTCAGGAGAGGCTTAATTCTGCCAGGTCCAACATCGTGGGTCGTGGGAGTCCGGCTCGGTCTGCCACCCCTCCGGTGGTGAACCCGGCCCCCGTGTGGCAGCCAGTGGTACAGCAGAGGGTCAGGACGGCCAACGCTGTGAGTCCACAGTGGTTTTTATTCAGAATCAAGAGTTAATTTGACCTGCTGTCCACTTACAGAGCAGCTGTGAGCCAAGATCAGGGTTCAGATCTTCACGTTATTGATGAAATGTTCAGTGTATTTACTCAAGAAGCTTTGAGCGAACATCAGCCGAAAGCAGCACATTTATTGGGACTAGTTTCAGCTGCGAATGAATACTTCTGCTTTCATCCCGACTGCGTTCCTGCAGCTGAACGTGGAGGATCCCTGCATCATCTGTCACGAGGACATGAGCCCGGACGACACCTGCGTGCTGGAGTGCAGACACGGCTTCCATAACGAGGTGAGGAGACTCCGGCGATGACTGTTGGTGTGGAACAGACAGCAGTGTGACAGAAAGCTGCAGCTGGTTGTGAGCTGAGTGGCAGTAATAACCACAGCTGTTCATATCTTTATGGCCTCCTTTAATAAACACACTGCAGGCTGTGAAGAGCTCACATTTGTATATAAAAACTGATTTATGAGCTATAAGATGTTACGGTGAAGTTAAGTTGTTGCAGACTTGAGTTAGTGGATCATTTCTCCAGCAGGGGGAGATGATCCATTTCTTCTTATTTAAAATCACGACTTTGGTCATGAAATAATTTTCTCTTATGTGACTTATGAAAGTACTAAGGATGAATATTATTAAAGGAGCCTTTTGTCTGCGTGGACTCTGACTCTCTGCGCTTCACCTTTCCTCCGCTGAGGTCAAAGGAAAAGGTGACCTTTGGGAGCTTTAACAGCAGCGCAAACCTGCAGAGTTCTGCAGCACTTTGATGTGAACAATGTTGGAAAAGCGCCATCATCTGACCTTTGACCCTCAGTAATGCGATGCAGTGCATCCAGCTCGTATCCTGCTGATTCCAGGATAAATGAAAGCTTGTCTGAAGCTCCGTGTCGCTCCTCTGCAGTGCATCCGGTCGTGGCTGAAGGAGCAGAGCACCTGTCCCACCTGCAGGAATCACGCCCTGCTGAACGAAGACTTCCCCATGCTGACGGGCAGGAGACGCCCCGCCCCCTGACGCCTCGACCCAGCTTCCTCTCACATGTACGCTTTTATCTTATTTAATCAAAATCTGAACAAGCTTCTTTTTTCTTTAAGTTTTCATATGACGAAGATGTTGGTGTGCACGCGCTGCCGCGTCGCTGGAGAAATAAAACACTCGCGTTTGCTTTTTGCTGTAAAATTCAGGCTTTTAGATTTGAGACTCAGTAAGTCCACAGTGGGTCACTTTCATCTGTGGGCTTCAGAGCAGCTTGTAGGGAGATTTTTTTTTAAATTATATATAAATATATTTGTGTTTTTATCTTTATGCCGGTACGTGCTAACAGCTGCACCTTTCTGTGACTCCTGACGTGCTCTGGCTGTGCTGGGAAAAGTTATTAAAGCCATAAAAACAGTTGTATGACTGATCGTGGTCTCATTTAACCCACCTACACATCCAGCACTGCTGCGTTTCCCCACAGAGCTGCAGCTGATCAGGGGTCAGCGCGTCTTTAAGCCACCAGGTTTCAAAAGGGAGATTTATTCAACTGAAATACAACAAAAAAACCGTTTGGTCACATCATGACGTTTTCTTAGAGTCTCAGGCGGAATCACTTCTTTTCCGGCTTCATTCGGCGTCCACGGCGTGTGGGTCTGCAGGGCCTCCGGCTTCTCTCAGCTCAGAGTCTGCACAGCTTCAGAGGGAAGTTCTCTGTGATCAGATGGTCGTCGTGGAGCACGATGACGACGTTGACTTCAAACTCTGAAGGACAGAAATGGACTCGTAATCAGCAGCAGCAGCAGTCGGGCCTCATATTTAACAGAACATGTGCAGGAACCACAGCGCGCATCAGTATGCGTTTATCCTCAAAACAGAAAACATTTAAAAGGAAAAACGTGGTTAAAAATAAAACTATAATGATTCAGTATGGAACGCAGGAGACAGGAAGGTCAGCTGAACTTTCAGAATAAGGGCATCAGGCTTGTTAAACAGTAGATCTCCTTGAAGGCTCATTTTAGTATTAAAGTGAGAAATGCAGCCGTGGCTTCACTGACCGACTTTGAAGTTGGTCGTCTCCAGTGTGGGGCAGGTGAACAGTCGGGGGAAGATCATGTAGATGGGGATGGGGAGGCCGTGGCAGACGTCGCCTTCAGCTATCTGGATGTTCTGGATCTCCGTGGCGTCTCTGGCGTAACCTTCGGCGCAGCCTGAACACAGCAGAGGCTTAAAAACCTGCCGCTCAGCCACCTGAAAGTTAACCTGCTCGTCTCACAGCGTGAACTCACCGCAGGTCTCCACCCGCACGAGCTGCAGTTCAATACTCTTAATGGAAACATCCGAGTTCTCCACGACCACCTCTCCGGTCAGCGGCTGGCTGATCACACAGTTGGTGGCGTCTAAGTGGCCTCGGATGAGAAACTTGGGGAGTGAATTTCTCTGCAGACAGAAAGCACGTTCGTCCTTTCAGAATAGCTTTAAGTTGAATCCGGTGAAGCAAAAAGACCTTCTCTGACCTCGCGGCTGTTCTGCAGGGTGTCTGGAGTGATGGTGAAGTTCACCGGAGTCGGGACGACTTTGGATTTCTGCGGCTGGAAGTCAAACAGAAAATCACGTGACTTAGTTCAAACCTTCTAAAAAAAAAATGACATCTGAGTTTGCAGTCATGTTGTGAACATCCACAGACAACTTTAAACAGTCAACAAAATCATTCATGAAGTGGGGAAATGCTTCTCTTTAGACGTGGATGCTTGCAACAGAGAGCACAGGTGAGGTTTTACAGGAGCTACAGTGAGCTGAGGGAGACGAAAAGCTTATTTTTGCATTTAAATAAGTTTGTAGCAGCAGTCAGAGGACGAGTGAGCAGCAGCGTGGACGTAAATGTGAGTTTAAATGTCCTCGTACAACTTCTTTAAAAACTTTGATAAAGTCCTGAGATGATTCCCACAGCATGACCTGCTGCCCCCTGGTGTCCTGAGAAAGTGCTGCAGGTGAGCACAGGAGGTTTATTATAATTGACAAAGTTTGAAATTATCGTCAAATATGTGATTAAATTTTAAAAAAAGCATTTTTCATAATTTTTTTTTATGTTTTATAACCATTTTTTTTCCATACACAGAAGAACCAGGTGTGTTTCCCTCACCTGGCAGTGCACGATGAACTCACAGCTCCTGCTCAGGTCTTTGGCCAGCAGGGAGCGCTTCATGTCACAGCGGAGGGTGTACTGTGGAGTAAACCGGTTCACTGTCAGGCCCCCACAGCAGTGTACTGTGAATCTTATAAAAAAAACGTGCAGCATTGCAGGAGAAAAAGGGACCGATAAACATGATCTCTGTGGTCACCTGATCCATCGCTGATGAAGGTGAGCCAGAGGCTAAAGTGCAGCAGCGTAAATATTTGGGGTCTGTCACAGCAGCTAAAAGTCGATCTTATCAATAATAAACTGGAGAAAAGCTGAGGGGCAGTTATATGAAGTGAGGTTCTGTATCAGACCCTTAACATCCTTTAGATGATGAGTTCTAGATGCTTCAAACAGGGCAACTGCATCCATGTGTATGTATGTAAATGCTGTCAATGGGATAATGCAAGTTCTTAGATATGAGGGACCCGTCCAGCCTGTGGACTGAATCCTGAGAGGTTCATGTAGGTCCTTGTAGTGCTGATGAAGGTCAGCTTGAAGACAACATGAGCTGAAGTGTGGTCCAGACCAGACAAACTGCTCTGCTTCACACCCTGGCAGATGTTCTGAAATACATTTTTCTCACCTGGATGTTGACAAAGACACCGTGGTAGGTCTCATACAGCACTTTGTTGCCTTTAACGTGCAGAGGGAACTCAAAGGGGATCTCAGTCTTTCCTCCTGGGATTTTTCCGGCCTTGGCCACTTCAATGTTACTGCTGATCAGCTGGATGGGCTGCAACACGTTTCAATCTGATTATTATTACAAATAACTTCACAGCATGCAGGCATTTTAAACCAGGACGTCCATGATTATAAAGATCAAGGAAAATGAAGTGAAACTCTGATTCTCATTTGCATTTTGTTTCTTGCTTCTTTCCTACTTTAATGCTTCTATTTGGTATTTATGCTGGTGAACCTCCTTTATCCATCGCTCAGTGGGGTTTGATGGTAAACTCCTCACCTTGACAGAGTTGTAGAAAGCCTCGAAGACGCCGACACTCTTGGAGCTCAGCTGCAGGTTCACCACTCCCTCCATGCTCAGAGAGACGCCATGGTGCTGCAGCGCCTCCTTACAAGCCAGCACGATGACACCAGCCACTGTTTCCTGCACACAGAGCAGCACAGATGGTCTGTTAGCTCTTTTAGACACAGATCCACATTTTCAGAGGCTCACTGGCTGAATCGTGATTAAAATAATCAATAATGACTGCAGTAAATACTCTGCCAGGCCTTTACTGTAGCTGCCCTCAGCTGCTGTTTGTGGGTCTCTGTATTCACTTTTCGAGTTCATACCTGAAAGCTCTGCTGGGCTGAGATCAGCCTACTGAAGACTGCCATTTCCTCCCTTGAGAAACTACCAGGATGCTTTAGCAGTTTGCAATTGCAGCCCTGTACACTTCTTACTCCTGTTTCTATGTTACATAACCAGTAAACCCTGGTGACCCGGTGTTGTGCAACAACAAAATTTTTGGCCACCTCAGAAATCTTTATAGAACGGTGACGTTATATTTGTTGTGATTTCTGCAGCCCTCTTGGCCCGATTTCTCTTTGAAAAGACACTTTTTACCCTGATAAGTAAAATATTTAGAAAAGCAAATATATTCCAGCTGAGATATTTTCACGTGTTTCACAGATTATAGATCATTAAGTCATTTAACAATGTAAATACAGGCAATCATCTTCTGGCAAATACCGGAAATCACTTTTTGGCACAACACCGGCCCCACTGGCAGGCTGAACAAGCCCAAACCATAACACCACCTCCACCGTGTCTGAACCTGCTTTCAGTTAGCTGTTCCGTTACCTTTGAGCCTCTGAAAGCGCTGGTGTGGTTACGGTAGTTTGTTACATTTTCTATCATAAACTGCCAGTTTTTGAAAATATTTCGTTGCCCCGTGTGTTTGTCCTGAAGGCAGCGACAGATTTAGGGCGCAACCCTGACAGTCAGCTGCCGGTCATGTGAGTCCGGCTGCTGGTTGCTAATCAACCAGCTCGTGTGGTTACAGTACGCTGCTTTAGAGGCAGTTTAATTATAAAAAGATCATTGTTAGCGTTAGCAGAAGCGGCTACAGAAGCCGCTGCTAGCTAGCTGTGGTAACTCACCCCTTCTCGATAAACTTTGTTTGCTCTTTTCAGTCTTATATCCAAAGTGACGCTCATTTCTGATCATTACAGGTCCGGCAAACAGTTAAAAAACAGCTCCTCCGGCTCCGGCCTCCTCCTCATTAACGAACAAACACACTAAAAGCGTTAATTTTCACATCTGTCAGCCGAGCTGCTAACAACAACGCCGTATCCGGTCTGAGACTTCACAATAATGGCGCAACGCTGAACCCGGTCTAAGTTTCCGGTCCAAATTATTCAAAGTAAAAGCCAACACGATACAAAAAGAAATACTGTAATTTATACAAAATAAAAACGATTAAAATTACAAAAAACAACCAGCTTTAAATCATCTTCTTGTTCTTGTTTTGGCTGCTCCTTTCTGGCTCCATCTCCCTCTATCCTTGTATCTTCTTGTGCTACATCAAACTTCATTATGTCTTCCATAAAGTAAATTATGTGCATTTTATTTCACTGGATGGCTGCATTAGACTACAAATGCAAAGCAAATATAGAAAAAAAACAGATTTTTTTTAAAAAACATTTTTGATTGGTCAAAATGAGGCATATGAGAATGTCCCTAGTTTTGTTGATTTGATGAAATTGGGACGGATATTATTGACTATTATCAACATGCTGTACAAACACAATATTGGTGAGGAACATCCAGCAGAGAGCTGCAGTGCCCAGCACCTATAGGAAGCGGTGGGGCAGGAAAGCTCCATGTGTGGATGGCTCAGCACCAGCCCAGCAACTCCACATGAGACTACAAGCAAAACATTCCCAAAAAGAAGGAAAGGCACCCACTCAAAGCATGAAAAAAGGATGACTAAACATTTCATTTGGAGATGAAAACAGCCTTCTCAAACCTTTTTAATTACCAACACACAAGTTGACTTTCACAAAGTTCCTTTTTGATGCTGGAGTTGGAAATGTGTTCTCTTGACATTGTACTGTCAGGCTTGAGGATTCATTCATGTGAGTTAATTCTGTAGCATCTGACTGGTGGTGCTCATATCAGCTGCAGCAGCCTCAGCACAGCTTTCAAACCTGGAAAAGGTTTCTGCTGATGTGTCGCCTCTTTTGCTCGTTGCTTTGGACAGAAAGATTGTTTGGACCAGATACAAACGCCATCAGCCATCTCAACTTCGCCGGCTGCTCCACGGTGTTGCCACAACAAAAGGCCGACAGCTAAAGACAACTGAGACCATAGAGGTGCGTACTGAACCCGTTTCACCCTTCAAAAGGCTCCAAGCAGGCATCTCAGTGAATTCCTTCACAGACGTGGCTCAGTGTCACTGTGGGAATTGGCTTGCAGGCATTTGCAGAAGTTAACCTAACATTTGTTTCTTACTAAATTAAGTAAAACACTTTTTAACTGACTCAAAAGAAGCACAATAACAGCACACAACTGATTAATTTTATTCGTTTTTACATTATTTGTCTAAAACGCAACAACCAAAGGTTACATTTGTTTTCTAAGAATAACATCATTAAATATTAACCTTATAAATCCAGTAATGCCGCTACAATATTGTTCAAACTACATGCTTCATGTTTGAGGAGGAAAGCGTTAACATTAAAGGCCTGCGTGACATTACGGAAATGAGAGATGACTTGTAACTTTACATGAGGGCTAATTATACTGTGTATCCAGATGTTTTCAGCCTCCTCACTGAGCCTATGGTAACTTAGACAGATGTGTCACCGCATCTTGCAGATGCAGCCTGAACAGCCTCTGCAGCAGCTGTCGGTGAGAGGGGTGGTGCTCAGCTGTGGGGTTCATATTTGTGCTGTTATATGTTGCTTGTTCTGCGTTAACTGCTTCACATCCAGCTCCTGATTCCTGCTGCTCCCCACGTTTCAGCGACTCAATAATTCAGCTTCAAAAGTAAGTCCGAAAAAATGCTTAAATCTCGTGTTTTGGTTTCATTACATCTGCTTATATAGAAATATTTAGTGCCACTTTTTATTATAAATTGTGTCTTTTAAAAAAAAATTGTTTGTAAACGACTTCTCGCAACTTACTTGCACTACCTTTACAGCCCACCAGGTGGCGCTGGCCTGCACTTTTGAAATCCTGGCCATCAACGGTTCGTGGCATCGTTGTATCTCGTATCTGATCTTGCAGACCACACTTGACCGAACCCCACGTTATGGGGGGTTACACTCATGGAACAGGAACAGCTGCGGTTCCTAGCAGAACGTTTTGTGGAACCATTTCTCGACGGCACAACCAAGCAAACATCTAAATGTCTCCTGGGCTTTAGCTATGTGTAACAACAGTTGTTTATCAAGTGAAGATCACATTATAAAAAAGGCTTCTTATATGAGAGATCTGAGTCCTCGTGGTTTTCTCCTACATGGCCTCGTCCCTGCAAATGAAGTGAAGTCCAAAACAGTTGGCATAGAGGAAATAAGTGAAGGAGGCTTCAGTTTTGCTGGCAGCCACAGTGAGGGACGATCTCACGCTGGGAGCTCAGGCAGAGACATAAACTCAGGGGCTCTGCAGGTGATGCTCGAGTCTGTCAGCAGTGAAAATGGCTTTTTGGCTGTTTGCTCTGCTTTAATATTTAGCTACAGCTCTGGGAGAAATATCACTTTTATAACCTAAGAATTGAGATCACATTTCTCCCAAAACATTTTTAATGTTTAACTATTGTTTTATTAGCGTAACTTAACATCTCATCTAAAAAGGATCTTCAGCAGCGTTTAGAGACACCCTTTATTAAGACCCAAATTAGAAATCACGCGGTGCTCTCAGCCCTTCATTCTGCTACATTTAATGAACTAAACTTGAATATTGTAATAAAAAAAACACAATGATTAAATGAATGAACAGAATGTACAGTGAATTTGTTGTGTTTCTTCTTAAAAACGTACTTTACAGTTGTACTGTAAAAAAAACTTTTTACATGATTCAGTACAAACATGTTACGTGTTTAAATGCGGGCTCATGACTGCCGCCCTAACGCAGCATCACACCAATCAGCAGTGATGTAAGACGCCCTCTACTCCTCCCTGAAGTCCCTCTCCAGTTTCAGCTTCTCTGTGTTGTTGCTGAGAAAGGCTGGATCGTTGCTCTTTTGCACATCGTCAAAAAAGTTGAAGTCTGCCACGTAGCGGCCGCTCGGGGTGCTGAACAGCACCGGCTTGAACTCGTAGCCCCACAGGATCTCCTCGGGGATGTAGGAGGTGCGCCTCTGGCACGTGGCTGCTGTGGACTCCATGGTGGCATTGAGGGTGATGAGCAGCTCAAACGTACGAGTCTCCAGGTTTCCTGCCGTCAGTCCTGCCAGCGGGCTGTGCTCGTCCAGGATGTGATAGAAGGTGAGCGGGAGGATGAGGAAGGGGCACTCGCCGCCGGAGTCCATGCTGAACTCAACAGAACTCTGGTGGACTTGCGTTTTCTCGCCCTCCTCGGTCGCGTAGGGTCGAAGGAGCTTTCCTGTTATCTGGCACTGGATCAGGAGGCTCTTCCTCATGTTGGCCACTCTCACCATCAGACACAGCTTGCCTTGGTGCTTGCAGATCACCGCCACCTGGCTGAACTTGATGGTCTCCGCCCGTTTCTTGGGTCGAGCCAGTTTGGCCAGGAAGGTTCCGGTGATGAAGATCTCAGCTAATCCAGTGATGACGAGCTGAGTCACTAAAGTGAAGATGGCCAGAGGACACTCTTCAGAGATGTAACGGAAACCATAACCGATGGTGGTCTGTGACTCCAGAGAGAAAAGGAAGGCTCCAGTGAGCGTCCCCACATTCATCACGCATGGCGCGTGGGTGGAGTTAATTTCAGCCTCATAGTCTCCGTTGCCCATTCCAATGAAGTAAAAGATGACCCCAAAGATGAACCAGGTCATGACAAAGGTGGAGGCAAACAAGGTGAGTTTGTAGCGCCATTTCATGTCCACCACAGTCGTCCAGATGTCGTGCAGGTACAACTTGACCATGCCCTCCACGTTGTCGATCCTCACCATGTTGTGGCCATCCTTGGACACGATCCTTCGCTGGACCTCCTTCTTCCTGTTAGCCATGCTAGTCTGGGTCAATTCAAGCTGGTAGTCACGTCTGAGGATTCAGTTGGGCATTTCCAACAGGAGGGCTGGCCAAAGAGATAAAAGATTCGATTAATGTCTCACCTTGACCCAAGGTACCAGTCAAATCAGTGGACACAGCAACTAATTCAAGGGATTTTACTGATTTGTACAATGTTCTGTGATGTGAAACAAAACTGAAGGCTAGTTAATGTAGCCATGTTGCCTTGATTACAGGTTTGCACACCTACAATAGGTAGGGATGCGGTGCTGCACCGATCACCTCACTGCGATTTCACCTGCCAGCCGCCGCCAACTAGTCAGGAAGTGCACATGTTCCCCTCATGAGTGGATGTTACCAGGGACCACCAACTGGTTTCTAGACCTGTATGACTGATTGGTGTACAGCAAACAACCAAACTTTACAGAACAGCGTAACAATTCACATTATGCCGAGAGCATAATGGTGGCCTCAGGATCTCGTCTCTGCTATTTGCGGATGATGTGGTCTTGTTGGCTTCATCGGGTGGTGGCCTCCAGCTCGCAGTGGAACAGTTCGCAGCCGAGTGTGAAGCGGCTGGGATGAGAATCAGCACCTCTAAGTCCGAGGCCATGGTCCTCAGCCGGAAAAGGGTGGAGTGCCCTCAGGGACGACATGAAGGTCACTTCCAAGAAATTCAAGAACTTTCAAGGGAGCCCGAAATCTCTTGGAAGACCGAGGGCATCCATTGCTGACAGATCACAAACACGCACATCAGCTGTTGTCATCTGATGTGTGTTCACTGGTGATCGGACCAAGGAGCGTCGGCTGGACCAAAACCCAAGACTGAGATAAGTTTTCAGTTCAGTTTTATTTCGGGAGCCCACAGTAACAGCCTGATGATTGCTTTCATGCTAACACTGGGTCTGCAAACTTGTGATCTGAGCAAATATCGTAACGATTTGAGACATTTTGTGCGTTTGTAAAAGATGGGCACAGCTTCCAGGTCTGAGAAGCGACCTGCATGAGTCTGCTCCTGCTGAAGAGACTTCCAGCCTCAGCAAACACTTCCAGAATGATTTTAGGACCTCAGGCGGTACTTTAAGCTTCAGTGAAAACAGCACGTGTTCATTCTGTAAATTACAGTCACCGGCTTTCCACTGGTTATTTCCATTTATCGTTATGCGGTATTTAATATTATAAGTTATATTTGTGTTCTGTTTATAAAATTGGGACACTGATTCAATAAGAGATTCATTATATTTACTTAAGTACATTTTAGGTACTTGAGTATTTTTAATTTCATGCTGCTTAATACCTTAATGTCACTGCATTTAAAACCTATGTTTACAGTTGTAAAATAAAATAGCATAGGCTAAGCTACCTGTCCTAATCCTAATCCTAGGGAAGATAAAAGAAATAAATCAGGCACAGATTTACGTTATTTCACTAACCTTCAAAAACATTTTGAAGGCAAAGAAGTACCGTTAGTTAGATCGTTTATCACAGCTTAATGTTTTCAACTCTGAAACAATGATACAGGAAACTGTGAAGCCAGTGCAGTGCTCTTGAAATGGCATTGCTTAGCAGTTTTAAGCCTCTACAACAGGAATATCAGCCTCATTTTACATTGTGGGAACAGTCTACTTTCTCTCATTGTAAAGAAGTTTAACTACACAGATAATTTATTAGCAAGAAAAAGGTGCAAAACACAGTTTAAAGTCCAAAATGTATGAGCCTCGTTCACATTTTTAAATGCCACTGAGTGGGCCAGACTGGCGTCCGCGCTGTTCCAGTTTTAGCCCCCAGGCCTTATGTTTGACAGCCTTCCCCGACAAGATATTTTTACTATGTAAGGATAGACTGCATAAAAATGAAAAAAATCAAGTAGCAATGGTAGAGGAAGAGGAACCTAATCAAGCCAAAATGAAGGAGTCAAAGGTAAACTGGGAAGAATTCAGGTAAAGCTGAAGCTGATCTGAGCAGAGGTCAGTGCCAATGAGAAAATAATCATTAAGGACGACTCAGCCAGCCAGTCAGTGCAAAAATATGTAACAACATGGAAAATACAACAACATGACCTGTGCAGTGTTACATGTACTCTTTTCGTCCTGTGAGGCTACAACATATAAAAGCTGAATCTTCATTCATAGCAGAGGCAACAATGTGACAAAAACACATTTAATGAATAAAGTATGCATTTTTTTAACAGCTACACACCATATATAGTAATATGCTGCGGTTTCAGAGTACTGCTAGACTAGGTTGAAAGTTAACCTGGTAGTAAACCATTGCAGGAGCCCAAGAACACCTGCCATAAATTTAAATAATCATTAATTCCTCGATAAGTCTGTATTTTACTTACGTCCTTTTGTGCTGCTTCGTTGAATAGTGCCGGAGCTTTCCTTCACTCGCCTCTCAAACAGTCTGTAAGCTGAAACTGCCCGAACACTTCAGGTTCAGTTAGTGTCTTCTTTCTCCTATTGTGCCCACCTGTGAGATCTGAACTTTGGCACAATGGTATTGAAGGTAGGAGAGAAATGAGAGACAATGCTGGGCTGTAAACTGTGAGCTACATGTGGGTTGGCTCCCCCCCCCCTCGCCTGCCTCCTCCGCAGGTAGGAACAACAGCCCGAACACTTCAGTTTGTTTTGCTGCTTTCATGCTTGTTGTTGCTTTACACACATGCCCAGATTTACTGCTCCCAAAAGTTCTCTGAAGGGTATTTTCAGTTACAGACTGTAACCGACACCAAATGGGGGCTGAGAAAATATATATGCATGAGTTTGTTTGGGTGAAGATGGAAGTATGGGGGAAACGGGGGAAACAAAGCCGGACAGCTGTTGAAAACAAAAGTGCTGACAGGAGTTAAAGTGTAACTGATGCACTGGATGTAAAGTTTCTACTAAAGGGAGAGTTAAAGTGATGAGTACAGAAATAAAAAACAATGTTTAAATGAACCAAATCATATGTAAACTAAAAAATGTGTGAAAGAAGGTGGTGAAAGCGCATGAAATCTGACACTAAATCAGCCCGTGTTAAAACAGTGCAGCAGGCCTGATGCCAAATATCGTAAATGATTTATAGCACCGTTATCATAGCAAGAACTACTGTGTATTTTGTGTCACTGTGCACTAATTGGCCAACGCAACCTGCAAAAAATGCACCCACGGAAGAAGCAACAGCGTCTTGGTAGTTGCTCCTGGAACCGAGGCTGAGGACTTTCATAATGAGGCTGTGTGATCGTGGGATGTTGCAGACATGTGCGAGTCCCCTCCATGTACGAAAAATGTCAATCAAATATTACAGTAGCCTCAATTAGACTGACAGAATTGGGCTTTATTTATTGTAGTGCACCCTGGTGGTTAATCAGTGCAAGTTTTTTTGAAATGCTTCTTAATAAATGGGACCCTGACTTCATGTCATAGATTGTAAATAAAAGATGGATGTATCCGCTGTGACATCAGTGAAGCGTTGCCATCTGAGTGGGCCTGACTGTGAAGCTATGCTCATAAGTTAGCAACTTCTCAGCTGCTGTTTTCTTAAAATAATTCACAAAACAATTATCACGTTGTAATCAATAAGGACCTGAAGCTAACTGTATCAGCTGATTCTGACGCGTCTCTGCGCTGCGTGTTCACACATTGACGATATGAAGCATCTTTGTCTTCACCTTCTCTGACGGACAACATGCCGTTTCGTCCACTTGGGTCAGTAACTAAACTTCGTGAATGCTAGCATACCTGACAGAGATTCACACGGTCAAAAACTGTTGCGCCTTCACAAATTCACGCACCCGACAAGTGAACCCCTTCCTGTATAAATACAATGACTCATTAATCAAGTGCCCCCTAGTGTTAGAATCATATCAAAAAAAGAAAATAGCTCTTAAAATAATGATTGAGACCATATACTCATCAGACGTTTGTTTTTTGAGGTCACAGATGTCTCCTTGTAACGAGAGGAGTCGCCCCCTGCTGGCCATCAGAAAGAATGCTGCTTTGAAAGACTTCCACGTCCATCTTTTATATACAGTCTTCACTTCCTGTTTGACAGCGTGTCACCAGCATTCGATTAACTGAGAAGGATGAATGTTGTGGCAAAGTAAAAAAAAGAGTTTCCATAAATAACTTTATTGCTAATAGCAGAATTCAAGCACTGAAATGATTTTATGTGAAGTCTGAGTTATAAAAGGGGGCCCGAGAAGGACACAGGAAGTTCTGGAAGGTTGTTTAATGTCAGGTAAAGAGCTTGAACTTGTCATTATTGATGTGTTCTCAGTCAAAGGAGTTTGGGTTTTAACTACTGCAGCAGGCATTCAGTGTTCCTTCAAGCCTGAGGTCTGTAAGACCTTGAGTCAGTATCTTTGACCTTGTTAGTAACCTCAGTGTTAGTGCACACATTCCTGAAGGCAGGTGTGTGGCTGAGATCACCCATTAATTTCCTGGTTCTCTGTTGTTCCGGAGAAATTCTGAGAAACAGAGTGTGTTCAGACGCAGGCGAGATTCACACAGAAAGAAAAACGTTCCTCTCTCTACTTTTAAGATCAGGCTTCAAACTTTCCTTTGTGACAAAGCTTATAATTAGGGCTGATCAGGTGACCCTGAACCCTCCCGTAGTTATGCTGCTATAGACCCAGGCTGCTGGGGGAGTTCCCATGATGCACTGAGTGTTTCTTTTCATTCACCTCTGTTTATACTCCACTCTGCATTTATTCATTACTTATTAATAATCCCTGTCTCTCTTCCACTGCAGATGACCCCCCCTCCCTGAGCCTGGTTCTGCTGCAGGTTTCTTCCTGTTAAAAGTGAGTTTTTCCTTCCCACTGTCGCCAAGTGCTGCTCATAGGGGGAAGGAAAACCTCACTTTAAACAG
>VOQJ01011430.1:1796-16347 GCA_015052665.1 Apistogramma diplotaenia
GAAGTTCATTATAGCAAATGAAAGTAAATTATAATATCACCCCCTGGTAGCAACATGCTTATTTGTATTCAGATATTATGTGCTTGTCACATTTATGGATTTTGTCTGCGGTTCTGTGAACACTAACAAGTACCTCTGAAGAGAAACACAAGGGAAGGGACATTTTCCAGTTGCTTTGTAATTTGTATAGGATACTGTGGTCTGTGACAAGCACCACAGTGTTGTAGCTGACAAAACAATCTCCACCAAAGGTCCATCTGACAGCTGTTCCTGAGCAATTTGTCCATTTTTAGCTGTGTATGCTGCAATTTCATGTTTCTGAGCACTTGGATGAGGTCAAACTCTCTTCCTTTTATACTTATATATATATATTTTATCAATAGCCATTCAGTATATTTACAGTACTATACAAAAGTCTTAAGTCCCCCTTTTTGTTGCTTGAGAAAATGGGAAATACACTATATTGCCAAAAGTTTTCACTCATCTACCATCACATATACATAAACTTGAGTGAAATCCCATTCTTAATCATTCAATCTCAATCAGTGGTGGCATGTTTTACACCACTGCATTCGACAATCAATTTCCATTGCATTGAACTTGGTGACGTAAAGCTTGGATGCAGTTGCTCGACCATGGCAACTCATTTCATGACGTTTTCTAAACATTGTTCTTGAGCTAATCTGAATATGAAGTTTGGAGGTCTGTAGTGATTGACTCTGCACAAAGTTGGTGACCTCTGGGTCGTGTGCACCTCAGCATCTGCTGACCTTGCTCTGTGACCTTACGTGGACTACCACTTTGAGGTTCCCAATCACTTTTACTTTGCTATAACACCACTAACAGTTCACTATGGAATATTTAGTAGTGAGGAAATCTCACAGTATCACACTGGAGTTCACTGAGCTCCTAAAAGCAAACCATTCATATTTGTAGAGGCAGGCTGCATGCCTACTGTAGGTGTTTAGTTTTATACGCCTTTGGCTATGGAAGTGATTGGAATAACTAAATTATTATCACTATTTGGCACATGTGTTTGTGTAGGTGCAGCATTTCATGACCAATTCTGTATGTATATGAAGGGAAAGGTTTTTACTGTTGTGAGAAGAAGGTTCGCCTCTCTAATGCAATACTCATCAGGGAAAGTTACAAATCAAAAAGTCAAAAAGTCAAAGGGGCAGTATATTCTCAGAAAAAGTTTGTCTTTTGTACTTTTTTGTATTTCACACTGGGGCTGAAATATGGCATGAAGTGACATGTTTGTCATAATTTGATCAAATAAATTCTTAAATTTGTCAGATACAGTATAGCTCAAAAAAGGTGCACCAATCTATGGATATATCCAAAGTGAAACTCCAAAACTGCTGAAATTAAATCCTTCCTGTTTCCCCGCCTTAAGCAGCCACCCGTCCACTGAGACCATTTCTGATGAGGCTACAGTGAACAGTAGACAGATGAGCTGGAAGAGACGCTGATGGTGTTACGGGAAACACAATACATTTGTCAGGTCATGAAAAATAAACTGACAAAACCAAACAGAGGTAAATTGTGCCTCTTCTTCTTTCACTGAAAACATTTTTAAAAAAATTACAGTGAGCTTTAGTGATAAATGTGTGAAAAACTGCTGCCCCCGTGTGCAACATGAAATGAGATTCTTCTGTGGCACAAAGGAAAAAGGACACAACTTTAAGCACCTCTTCAATTATTAAGAAAAAATATTTGCTAAAAATGTTGAACATCTGCCATTCCATTAAAATTTCAGAATAATCTCTCAGTGGACCTTGTAGTGAGGTTTTTCAAGCGCTGCCAGAACAGGTTGTTCACCACAAATAAACAATGTACTCATTTTACAGAAAAACCTAGTCTTGTCTCTGTTTGTGATTCTGCATTTATTATGTGATATGAGCGTGTGCGCGTATCTGATTGTTCTCGGTTGTATTGTGTCTGCCAGGAGCACCAGGTGTGTCGTTCCTTACCTAGAAAGGCGGACGGGGAGACGGTTCCATTGCTACGGGAGACCATGACACTGATCCCCGTCTCAATGAAGGGCACAGAGAAGTCAATGACCTCTGACCTCTCCTCATTGATGGTGAGTGAACCCACTGCCATGTGGGCGTTCTTTAACACTACCTGAGGAACAGACAGGCAGACATGGACAGGAGGTGAACATAGAAGCTCAGTGCTGAAAATTCCCAGGTCTGTGGGGAAGGAAAAGATGTGGAAGGGACATGATGATACAAGTAGATGAGTGCTGTAGTTCTTAAACTATCCACCATCTCTGCTAAGGGACCCACAGGCTTTTCCTGTAGAATGAAATTAGGAGGAAAAGGGGATCATTTCCACAGTGGGTCAGTGTTCGACTCCCCACCAGCCCAGCTTCCCTCTGAGTGTGTTCAGGTATATTTAGCCCTACATTTCTGGAGCCTCAGGACATGAATAAAAAAAGACTGTTAATAAGGGATGTATGTATGCCAGAGAGAGCAGGAATCCTACACGCTGTTTGTTCCCTCTGTTTGTCACACTTCTTCACAGTGGCCTGCTCTCTTCTTGCTCTCTTGTTCTGTTTTCTGCATCTGCTGTCCTATTTCCCCCATTCAAATTAAATCATTAGCTGCTTGCTTAAGCATTTAAGGATGTGTACTAATGAATTTGTGCATGCATGCATTGCACATTTGCATAGCACTGCCTTTATGCCAATGTATAACAGCAACAAATTTACACCAGAATCTACAGTAACTGGTCTCCACGTTTACTTACTTTACACTGTGCTGCACATCTTCACTAATCAGTGTTCCGAACATAATAATGTAATAACTCGTTCAGTGCCATATTAAGTTAGGTCTGACGTTGCACTCATTTATGAAGGCTGCTGCATTGTGGTGGATGTCTAACGTGTTATGCGTGCAGGAAAGAAATGGGTCTTCCCTTGAGGCTGCTTTCTCCCTTTCTGCATGTCTTTCCCAATCGCTCCGGCTTCTCTCTATGCACTTTTCTTTCTCCATCTCTGATTAGGGCCATCATGGCGTCCTCTTGAATTCTCGTGGCGCTGATCACAGGCACCCCCTCCCTCGCCCACCCCTCACACCACCCAAGGCCAAGCTATGGGGAACAAGTGCTACATGATGTGACAGAGGCAGTGAGAAACTAACACAAAAAGGAATGACGCAGCATGCGAAAACCAGGCTGAATTCCAAATTTTTCATTTTTTAACTTTTCCTTATGGTTCCTAATATTTAAAAAAAAAAGTAAAAACCAGATTTAATTTATATGTCATTGTTTATATTTCCACAAAACCTTTAACTTTAAGATGTCAGATTGTGTCTGTTCTTTAAATGATTTTGGTTTCGTAACAATGCAAATCGACAGTCACCTGTAGCACGTTTATAAATTATTAAACTTGCAATTAAAATTCCACTAGATTTACAAGAAACCAGCGACTGATCGCAATCCACACAGAGTTAGCACCACATGCTAAAGCTGGAAAAATCACCAACATCACTAAGGGGGAAATTTCACTGGCTGACAGGTCAGGCTGCACTGCTGGGTGTGTCCGAGTGGGGGGTTTAGCTGGATTTAGGGCAAAGTAGTAGTGTTCTTTATTTCCATTTTATAAATCAGAAGCTGTTTAATAAACAAAGTTTTTCAGACATCTTCTGGTCTGTCTGGTTGTTCTTGTGTGATTGCTTGCCTGTTCTTGGGTGCAGCATAGAGCAAATATAAAGCATAATAAATACATTCAAAAATGGATCAATGGTCTTGTGACCAAAGACTGCCTGTGCAATGTTGTTATAACATAAATGTATTAACCAACCAGGAAAGGAGCAATGAATGGCATGCTAATAGATAATATCAAGACACTGCTGCCATTATGAAACCAAATGCAAACCGAGCTGATAAATCTTCAAAACGTGTTTTCCAACAAACAGGAAACTGTGGCTGAGCGCTGGCAGTTATTCCCTGATGTGTCCTCCAGCTGTTATTATGACCACACCATGAATGACACAGTGTGGAAAGACACAGCAGAGAAATCGCAGCAGTTATTATCATCATTCAGCCTACAAGAATTAAATTTGATGTCTTACTCAGGTGTAGTGTGCAGGTTTAATGCTGCAATCATTAATGCACCTGTGGTTTCCCTGCTGTGACAAGTCACACATCTGTCAGGAAAAAAGTATTATTATTATTTAACAGACATTAAATGCTCTCCCTCCACTTAAGCCTGTTACTTTTTTTTTAGAGATCAGCTCCCAGCAAATATTTCAACATTGACTGGCCTTCTTTTCTCAACCTGACTGATTCATAAATTCTAAAACAAACCATCTTACTGGATGTCTTTCTCGGGCTTCCTAGCATCCCTTTCAAGGATTTTTAAAACAAGAATTGTTTTAAAACGGACTGAGACCTAACTGCAACAAACAAGTTTACCATGAAATACAAAGAATTTACACACAGATATTCTTTAAAAAATAAAAGGGTATTAGGTAATACTATCCTTTGTACGTGGAGTGGACGTCATGTGGCTGTCTGATCCCAACCATTTCACATACATACATGTATACAGAACTGCAGTTATGCTGTTGCTGCGCTGGTTCTGATGGAAATCAGAGAAACCAAATAAAAAGTTTAATTGTGCCACTCTGATGGTTCAATAATGGTTGTATGGCAGCATCGCCAGAGTTGTGCTGCAGCGTTCTGCCAGCTGTGAAATCCACATTCAGCTGATGCGCTAGCAGGTCTGAATAAAATCGACCAAACTGTCCCAGAGGGTATTTTCAACCTGATGCGTTTTTTTGTGTTAGGATGAATTTGTCGGAACAACATTGATCAGTCTTCTGAACAACAGTGCACACAGCCTACTGCAGAACAGCAGTATCTAAACCAGTCATTAAAAAAAAGTGCAATCTGGAAGAGCAAGAGAAAATATCCTCACCTCTCCGACCATGCCGTTCCACGTCCCATTAACCTTTTTTCCGTGTTTGCCGTTGGTGACCAGGTAGAGATCATAAGTAAACTTGACTGTTTTAGCAATTTTCTTCAGGATGTCGATACAGAAACCTTTGCAGCAGCGCTTGATGTAAATCCCCGAATCGCCTGTTTGATTGCTGGTAGGTGGAACAACAAAGGAGAAAAAAATTAAGATCGGAGAGAAGGAAAAAAGGTTTCACTAACCTGAGATCAAAGTTTAGTCTGTTTCAAGTACATAAAACCAGCAGATTCAAAAGAAAGAAGACATCGTTTTTTTATTGATTAGCACATCTTGAAATACTATCTTCAAAAACTGAAAAAAAATCTGCATATTTTTGATGACTGAATTCTTTTCAGTAACGTTGACAAAAAAATACTGTTCTCTTGCTTTTGTAAACTGAATTTCTTCAGATTTTGCACTGCTGGCCAGACAAAAGTCTTAATTCAGCTCTTTAAAATTTGAATTTATTTTATCACCTCTTTCAGATCAAGTTATTAATGGAGAACATCAGAAGCAAATATAACAATAGTAAAAATCCTACACATGCTCATCAAGGGGGCCCAACTATGCTCATTTACACCTCTAAATTCTTACGGTGGGATTACACTTGAAAAGACTTGAAACGTTTTGCTTCCACTTGTGTGTCGTTCCTCTTCTGCCTCCATCTTTTTGTTCCCAGTGACACCATAGCGTATAAATAGCCCTGTTTTCTTTTTTGGTCTCCACAGGTCATTCGTCTATTCCCCCAACAGTACAGTCTTAACTGACGCCTGTGCATTTTTATTATCTCCATACTCTTGGATTTCTGTTATGTGGGCTTTCTTTAGTACTTTGTGAACAGGCAATAAATGGCTTGTATTTTGCTCTAAAATCATCCATCTTTGTGTCCTGCTTTTGAGTCCTCCTTTACATATTTCATCCTTGACACGAAAGGATTAAGAAATTCATGAAAAGCTAATCCACCATGTGGGAAACCTCAGCTTATGATGACCTCTTGCTCAAGATATCCGACCTCATCCTTGTGAATTAACTAAGGACACAGTCACACAGGCCAAGGGTCTGGTCAGTGATCACATTCCAATCACAGGTGTAAGGAAAAATGTATATTTCCCAACCACTTTGCAAGTGGTTCACTAGGCAATGTCATGGTCCTGGGTCTTCTGCCCGGTGTTTTGTGTTCAGGTTTTGTTATTGTTAATTATTGTCGGTTTGTTTCTTAATTTGCTCATGTTTTTGGGTTTTGGGTTTGTGTATTCCCCTAGTGTTTCAGTTTAGTTCCATTACCATTCTCTAAACCCTGCAACCAGCTGTCCTCACCAACATGTTCTCCACCACTTGAGCCTTCATGATGAGAGCGTTCAGCCTTTCACCGGCTGCTCACTCTCTAACTTTGCTGCTCGCCAGCTCTTCTCCACCATCACCTGCATACCATTTGAGGAAGAGGAGCCCTTGGTGGCAGTAGAGTATCGGTAGAGTAGCAGTATCTTCTGGGGATTCCAGCTGGTTGTAGGTTCGGCGCCTTGAATTGTTGGAGACATCTGCTGCCCCAGCGTCATTTCTTCCCTCTTCCTAGTGGAAGCGAAGTTCTTGCTGTCTCTGTACATCACCGCTACCGTGGACTGTTTCCCAGCTTTTGCCTCCCTCTCTGCCTGTGTTGCTCAACGCCAGGTTTCTGGATCCCACCTTAATGGTAAGTGAGTTTTTTCCCGTGTTCTCTTTGAGCCAGAAAATAATTAAAACCAAGAACACTGTGAATGCTGGTGTCTCTGAGACAGTTACCCAGTGTGTGTTCTATTTCCAAGCTGGCTGCCGAGCAGCATCCACCTGAACCTGAATTCAAGCCCAAGTCCATGGGTCCCGAGTTGCCTGAACCTGAGTCAGAGTTTGAGGGTTCTAGTTTGGTACCCCCTGATTCTCAGGGTCTCCATCTTAACCTCTGGTAGTCTATTGGGCCCCCAGAGTTTATGTTGCTGTTGTCGGCCTCCCACCAAGCCACCCAAAGGTCTCTGTCAGCATTGTTGGCCTCCATCTTGGGAGACTCCTTTGTTTTTGTCATCATCGGCCTCCAGCCAAACCACCAGAAATGTTCCACTACCTCCACTGATGCCGGACTCCAGAGAGCCTTGCTCTGCCTCCATAGGTGTTTGGTCATCTTCATCAACAACGGCTTCCTACCAAACTACTAGAGATTCTCCACCACTGGCCACGCGGCCGACTCCCAGAGCAGCTCTGTTTCCATTGATGGCCACCTGGCCGGCCCCTTGGACTGCCATGTTCCCAGGGTTTGCGCCACAGCAGTTTTGTATTACTGTGTTTTTTGTAGTCCCTGAGTGTGCCTGCCTCCCTGAGTTAAGTCTGTCCCCGTTATCACGTTCTTTTATTCCTTGTTTTATTTTGTCGGTTTATGAAGATCTAAGGAGCCCTAGTTCAATCCTGGATTAACTGATCATCTGCATAGGAATGGTTTAAATGAAGAGTTTCAGTCAGGTTTCAGAATTCATCACAGCACAGAAACAGCATTAGCGAAGGTTATAAATGATCTTCTCATGGCCTCTGACAGTGGTTGTACTTGTCCTGTTGGACCTCAGCACAGCTTTTGATACTGTTGACCATAATATTTTATTACAGAGATTAGAGCATGCTATAGATATTAAAGATACTGTGGTGCAGTGGTTTGAATGATATTTATCTAATAGACTCCAATTTATTCATGTAGCTGGGAGTCTTCTTCATGCACTAATGAAGAATTATTTATGGAGTTCCACAGGGTTCTGTGCTAGGACCAATTTTATTTACACTATACATGCTTCCCTTAGGCAGTATTATTAGGAATCATTGCATAATTTTTCATTGTTATGCCAATGATACCCAGCTTTATCTTTCCATGAAGCCAGATGATGCACATCAGTTAGTTAAAATGCAGGAATGTCTTAAAGACATAAAGGCCTGGATGACCTCTAATTTGCTGCTTCTAATTTCACATAAAACTAAAGTTCTTGTTCTCAACCTCACAAATCTTAGAAATATGTTGTCTAACCAAATTCTTACTCTGCATGGCATTACTTTGGCCTCCAGTAACACTGTGAGAAATCCTGGAGTCATTATTAAGCAGGATATGTCCTTCAATGCACACATCAAACAAATATGTAGGACTGCTTTTTTTTTTTGCATTTGTGCAATATTTCTAAAATTAGAAACATCCTGTCTCAGAGTGATGCTGAAAAGCTAATTCATGCATTTATTACTTCTAGGCTGGATTATTGTAATTCATTATTATCAAGCTGCCCTAAAAGCTCCCCGAAAAGCCTTGAGATGATCCAAAATGCTGCAGCTAGAGTGCTGACAGGGACTGGAAAGAGAAAACATTTCTAACATATTAACTTCTCTTCATTAGCTCCCTGTTAAATTCAGAATATAATTTAAAGTTATTTTTCTGATATACAAGGTCTTGAATAATCAAGCCCCATCTTATCTTAAGACCTCATAGTACCGTATCACCCCAGTAGAGCACTTCGCTCTCAGACTGCTGGCTTACTTGTGGTTGCTAGGATACTTAAGAGTAGAATGGGAGGCAGAGCCTTCAGCTTTCAGGCCCCTCTTCTGTGGAACAAACTCCCAGTTTGGATTTGGGAGACAGACACTCTATTTTTAAATTAGGTTTAAAACTTTCTTTTTTTATAAAGCTTATAGTTAGGTGACCCTTAATCCTCCCTTAGTTATGCTGCAATGGGCCTAGGCTGCTGAGGGGTTCCCATGATGCACTGAGTGTGTTTAAGATACATTACACAGATGCACAAACATGCCTATTAAAGGTATTTTTTCTGGGACTGCACTGGAGAAGATGTGCACAATTCACACAAACAAAAAATCTTTATCTACTGTCATAAGGACCAATAAAGGAAAGCTTTCATACCTCTTGCAATAACACTCTACAGTTTGTATTTCCCTTATGTTATCATACTGTATATCCATATTGTTTGTATCCTGGGAATTTATGAAGTTCCTCAGCTATTCACAGTCTACAAGCCATTTTAGCTCCTGACATTTTCAGGCCCACCTCCCAGGTTTTTCAGAAACCTTTCCTTCCTTATTCTGTTACTTATTCTGTCCACATACAGTAGCACATTGCTCAAAAAATGTACACTTTGAAAACACAGAAAAAAACCCATGTTGGAAATCTACACTAATATGGACTGGGTAGGCGTGTTAGGAATGAAATGATGTCACGTTGTTTGATAAAAATAAAGATTATCAATCTACAGAGGACTGAAGGCTAGTCCATTTGACCTAAATTTCATTGCAGCAATGTGAAGTGGTACTCAGTAGTTTGTATGGCCCCCCACATACTTGTATCCATGGCTTACAAAGTCGGGGCATGTTCCCAATGAGACACTGGATGTCCTAGGAGAGCTAGACCAGGGCATCACTGAGTTCCTGAACTTTCAGAGGTACAACCTGGCAGCATTGGATGGGCCAAAACATAATGTTCCAGAGGTGTTCTAGGTCAGGCGGGTGTGGGTAGTATCAATTGCTTCTTACTTCAGGAACTGCCTGCTTACTCTGGCCACATGAAGGGGGGCATTGTTATGCACCAAGAGGAACCCAGGACCCACTGCACCAGTCTGGTCCAAGGATTTCATCCTGATACCTAATGGCAGTCAGAGTGCTGTTGCCTTTAGAGGTCTTTACATTCCTCCATGGATATGCCTTCCCAGACACCACTGGCTCACCACCAAACCAGTCATGCTGAATGATGTTACAGGCAGCATAACGTTCACAGCTTCTCCAGACCTTTTCATGTGTCTCACATGTGCTCAGGTGAACCTGCTCTCATTTGTGGGAAGCACAGGGCACCACTGGTACACCTGCCAATTCTGGTATTCTATGACAAATGCCAGTTGGGCTCCAAGGTGCCGGGCACAGGGCCCACTAGAGGATGTCACACTCTCAGGCCACTCTCATGAAGTCTGTTTCTGGTTGTTTGATCAGAGACCTGCTGGAGGTCACTGGAGCTCAAGCAGTGTTTATTCTGTTCCTCCTTGCACAAAAGAGCATACCGATCCTGCTGACGGATTAAGGACCTTGTAGGGCCCTGCCCAACTCTATTGCCTGTCTCCTGGAGCCTCCTTCTGTGCTGGGAGACTCAGCAAACCAGTACAGAGGAAAAACATTGGAAAGATGGATTTTTTATATGATTTTAGATTACTGTTTATGTTACGCTTAATATGACATCTAACACTTTAATTCATCTGTGGATGACAGAAAGGAAAAAGTTCAATATGTTACAACTAAAATTCGCTTTTCTTAGAGCAATACTTTAGAGCAAGTAAACAGGTTTAGAGGTTGTCATCCAAATTACACAGTGATGAGGGACTAAGAATAACGCACTTTGGGGCAAACATTTAACCAACCTGTGCGTCATCAGTCAGTGGGTTGTTTTGGCTTACAGCAAATACAGGTGCATAACAGCTGTGGGTAACAAGACAATGGAAGCTCTGGCACAGTTTATTGGATGCTGCCAGTGCCAGACCAAGGACAAATATATTTGTTTGAGTGTTTTGTATTCACGCGAGGGTGTGTCAATTTTTATTTATCCAAATTGTGGTTTTATGAATTCAGCTACATTCAGTGAACAACCTTCATGTGATTACTGAGATAAATGAACATGGAATAAAGTGAATTTTTTTTTTTGGCAACAATACTGTGCCCGTGTATATCTGCTTTTGTGCATACAAAGGTGACTCTGCAGATCTCTGTGTATCTGGATCTTGGAATATTTTTGGCTAGAAATAAATCCCGCATATTGTCTGTGAAGTATTGATGCCTGCTCCTGAAATGCTGCATGTGTTGCTGGGAGAGAAAGATCGAGAAAAGAGGGATGGGAAAAAGAACAGGGTGAAAGATCTGTCAATAAAAACACTAAGCTCCGAGATGTAGCACACCCCAAGGATATTTCAGGTAGGCCATTGATAGAAAAGGAGGCCAATGAAGCGCAATTAATTATCACACTCTAAGGACAACTGGATGGCAAGAAGAGCATGGTGAAGAGGCGGGGGAGGCAGAAAAACAGGGACAGAAAGCAAGTCAGTAATCTGGTTAACAGAAGTTAAACAAGTGGCACATTCAGTAAAGACAAACACAGGAGAGCCATTACAGCAAGAAAGCCAAAGATACACCAAAACGAGAAAATTCAAATAACAAAACATGCTCAAGTCTACAATGAGTCTTCTAACACATGCATATTTGATTGCACTTGTTTTTTTGTTTTTAAAACTGACGCAGACTTCAAAATGCGATTAGACTACAGATACAGCTAGTCCACGGTTCATGTTGGTATTAAGAAATAGCTGTGACTTTTTTGGTTTCACAAATTTAAGGTTCAACGGAGAAAAACGTAAATTCTTCAAAATTAAATCCCAACCTTAGTTTGAGCTGTTTGCGGCATGGCACAGTGTTCCTCATGCAGGTCCCGCTAAGCGGGTCCACATCCTCCACAATGACAAACGGTGCCTCCTCCAGAGTCACGATGGACAGGTGGTCCTTTCGCTCCTCCGCTGCTGAATACAGCTCAAAGCGAGGCCAAACATGGTACCTCATCGTCAAGGATCCTCTCTCCCATTTGCCAACCTGTATGAGTGAGTGGGAGGAGAGCTGGGTGTTATGTACAGGCTACTGTAATGGGTACTTCAAGTGGCAGGGAGACACTCCAAACCAAAAAGTGACAGACACATAACAGAAGCATCAGAGGGGGGAGCAGAACAAGAGAAGAGAAGAGAAGAGAAGAGAAGAGAAGAGAAGAGAAGAGAAGAGAAGAGAAGAGAAGAGAAGAGAAGAGAAGAGAAGAGAAGAGAAGAGAAGAGAAGTTACCCTGTCCCACTGTCTGTCCTTGTCTAGAAGAATGATGACCAGCTTGGGGAACATCTGGTGGCCTTCTTCACTAAATGACAGGTTCCGACCTTCAAATGTCACATTCATAAGGTACCTGAAAATGGGAAATCCAGTGTTAGTTGCAAATATCAAACAAAATGAGCACAATTTTGACTTTATTTGGGTTTAAAACAAAACATAATGAATGAATATTTAAAGGATGTTTTGCCATTCTTTACACAGTGTTGAAACTGAACTACTGACATCTGTGAAACTATGAACCCAACACTGACACATTATCTCCTAAGATATTTATTTGCAAACACCAAACATTCTGCATCTTCATGTATTTTTTTCTTTGGCTTTCATTTGCTAAAATTCTCCACATTGTTCAGAGTCTAGTTACAAACCTTGTTCACAGAACACCACTCCACTCCTAGTTCAACAGAAAATCAAGGACCACTTTTTATCAAATATTTTTTAAATGTCTGAAATGTTGAAATATTGTGACCAAACACTGAAACCAAATATTTCAGCCACAGAGATGAGGATGAGGTTGTATGGCTCATATTGGCAGTGAGTCAGTGCTGTCAAATATTCAGTCCAATCACAGTGTGGTATTAGAAATGGTTGAAAGATGTTGGTATGTAGTTCAAAAGAAGAAAAAGATCAAAAAGGGCTGTGTTAAATATTGTGCACCCACTGGATTCATATTATATTCAGACTCAGACTCAGCTTTATTGTCATTCACACTATGAGACATAGTGTGAACAAAATGTAGTTTCTCAGGTCTCGGTGTAGGTCAAACATAGCATTAGTATATTATAGAAATAAATCAAATTTAATTTAAACAAGTCCTGAAAAATAAATAGAAAGCTAAACTAGGATAAGTAATAACAGAATAACACACTAACCTAAACTAAAACTAAAAACAGGTATATCAGCATTCTACTACAGCAGAAACAACTTGAAATGGTGAATAACAAATAGCAGCTGAATAGCAAGATAACAGAGTGAATAACAGCATGGAATCTATTGTTTTATTTTTTTAAGTGCCAGGTCTTGAACGTGACAAGTGTGTGCAAGTGTGCAGTGGTGCTGTGCGAGTGTGGAGCATTAGGGGATGCTGTTTAATATGTGTAGTGTGTGGGGTGCCTAGTCACTACAGCATATGGGGGTGGAATAGTTCAGCAGTCTGACTGCATCCGGGTAGAAGCCTAAATGTTTTTGCCCGGATGCAAGGCCGCCTGCGTCCGAACGGGAGAGGGATGAAACATCCGTGTGTGTGTGTGTGTGGGGGGGGGGGGGGGGGGGGGGGGGGGGTCATGGAGAATGCAGGTAGCTGTTTCCCTGCATGTGGTGGTGCACACGTCCTTGATGAGTGGTAAGCTACGCCCGATGGTTCTCTGTGCAGACTTAAACACTCTCCGCAGTGCCTACTTCTCCACCACCGTGACCTCAGTGTACCTCACAGTGAGGCAGGTGGTGATGACACTCTCCACCACACAGGTGTAAAAGGACCTGAGGATGTCTGTCTTTAGGCCTGCTCTCTTTAACCTCCTCAGAAAGTACTAGCATTGGTGGGCTTTCTTTATTACAGCTCTGGTGTTGGTGTGCCAGGCGAATGTGTTGATAGGGTAGACCGAGGCACTTGATGGGGTGACCATTTCCACCGCTATTCCCTCAATGTAGAGAGGAGGGGGTGCCGCACCAGTCTTCCAGAAATCTTCTGGACATTGAGGATGAGGTTGCTGTCTTTGCACCAGCGTGTCAGGTCTTTTACTTCCTGGCCTGCACACTGACTCGTCCCCTTTTCTTGATTAAATTCTTTATGCTTTATTTATTTTCTTGACCATGTCATAGGTTCAAAATAAGATTATACTTTCTTAGGTCTGAGTGTGAGACATAGAATATTATTATTTCTGTGTGTAAATATGAGTTTTGAATTATATATTTTTTTTCAATTTTGCTCCATATTTTTTCCCACTGTTCACTTGACTGTTCTCCTTACTGGATTATTATTATTTTCATTATTATATTATAATCATTACCATTAGTAGCAGCAGCAATCTTGATATTTGATACAGTCCATGCACTTGACTACAACCAAAGTGACCCAGTTTGAAACACAGTGATAGTGTTAAGAAACACAGTAGGAGCAGCTTAAAGTGAGAGTGAAAGGTGGAAGAGTGGGAAAGATGGAGAGAGTGTGCGTGTGGATACATATCAGCATATACACTGTGTGTCAACAAGTGTACAGAAGTGGCAGATAAGCTGGAATCATAGCTCTCTCTCTCTTTCCCTCTCTGCCGCCTCCTTGCCGCACTCTTCCTCATTCTGATCTGTGGGCTGCCATCACCATGGAGACGCTCTGCCTCTGAAACAATCCACCGGAGAAATAAATATCTTGTCTGAATGCAAGGAGTAAGGATCTCTATGAGAAAGAAAGAATGCGTGCGCGCAGACTTTTAAAGAAGGTACGGAGCACATTTTATCCACCATTATCTCCAAGCAAGTCAACGGTGTGAAAAGACGGACAATAAATCTTTTCACAAGTGAGTAAAAAACAAAAATGCAGACAACAGATGAGCAATGGGCCTGAAACTTGCCCAAGATTTTATCACAAGTACCTCCCACTAGAACATTCAGTACTTCTGTGATCTCTTCAACTATATTTATATCCGACCTCACATGCGCTCACGCGCTCTCTCTCTCTCT
>VOQJ01011443.1:3769-14291 GCA_015052665.1 Apistogramma diplotaenia
GGTGGAGAGGAAAGGAATGTAAGGATGTAAGATGTGGATCAACCAGAGAAAGAGATG
Organism: Apistogramma diplotaenia; assembly: GCA_015052665.1. Taxonomy (NCBI): domain Eukaryota; kingdom Metazoa; phylum Chordata; class Actinopteri; order Cichliformes; family Cichlidae; genus Apistogramma; species Apistogramma diplotaenia. Next base: position 3,827 of record VOQJ01011443.1, read on the forward strand.
TGATTAGTAAAGAGAAAGATGCTTAACAGAAATGGATTAAAAGGCTATCTGCATGTATGTATGTGTGTGTGTGTGTGTGTGTGTGTGTGTGTGTGTGTGTGTGTGTGTGTGCAGATATGGTAAAGTGCAAGGTAAAGGCACCAGAGGATATTCTGGCCATAGGCAGGAAAGCTTGCTGCATTTGTGAATGTGTTTGTGTCAGAGTAGACATGCCAAGGAAACAGGTCACACGGAGAAGAGCAAAGTTACATAAGTGGGTAGGTTTGGAAGATTTGGGTCATGCCAGCAGAGTTAAATACAAAGTGGCAACATTAGATGGCATTTGCTCAATGGAATTTAACAGTCCTGAGAAATGATGTGTCGCAAGTGTGGAAACAAAACCTTTTCATATTTCCTGCTCCTGAGGTTTCCTGCAAGTAACAACATTGTTCGTTTTCTGCATTTACAGTAAGGTGAGTTACAGCCGAGGCACTCCAGGTTAAACGATCACTCATCAGGTCTACAGTTCTGGGAGGGTTTGATTACAGCCAGTGAAAGTTTACAAGATGACATTAATAAAGATGAATGAAATCCAACACACTGGGACACTGAGGGCTGGGAAAAAGATCTATTGTAGATCTTTACATTTTTACTTGAAAATGCATTCATTAATGTATCTCAGCAGCCTGGGAAAAGCCTGGGAAAGCGCTAATAAGCAATGCAAGACATCAACCCTTCTTGCCTGTGTGCATGGTTGTGCAAGTCCCACTTAACCCTCAGCTCATCTGTGTGTCTGCTGGGAGACTAAGGTCAAAGACCAAAGGACCCAGGGTATTTGCTGGCCAGGGTATTAACCTATGGGGAGGTGGGGCTTATGCAGTCTGATGTGCACACACAAATGTACTCCCACACAACAGCACTCGCAAGAGTCTCTCCCTATGCCCTTCGAGATGAATGTATTGTTGTGTCAGAGAGGTACAGAGACAGTCAGAACAACAGAGAAAAGGAAAAATAAAAGAAAGAAGACAGAGCAGGAGGGGATATTTGGAGAGAAAAGACACTGAAGAAATTTTTATTAACTTTCAGCTGAACCCATACAGTGCATAAAGAGAGGGGTAAAATGTAAGTTTTGAAAGTAAGGCACAGGAGTGGGAGCAGGAGGAGGGCGGGTGCATGAGGCACAAAGAAAGAAAGAGCTGAAGTCGGCTGGATGAGGGAGTACGGGGTACAAGCGCACACGGACAGGTGTCTTAGATGTGAAACTCTCCTGGGTTCTGAGCATCATTGAGACACCTTATTATATCCCGATGGTGACGGAGTGACAGACGCTTCGTGAGTATGCAGGGCTGAATGCAAGTCACTACTTCAAACCCCATCTGATACATATTCATTTCATTTGATGGACCCTTTCCCCACCCTCTTCACTCCCTCACTCAAGCACTTCACACAAGTCATCTATAAGATGAGAGGTGCGTGCGACTGTGCAGAATGTGCTTGTACACAAGTGTGTGTGTGTGCCTGAATGGGTGCGTGCATTTCAGTGCTTTGTTGGTTCATCCACCTACATTTAAGTGTGTGTGTGCACGCACACCTGTGCACGAGAGCAGTTATGCACGCACCTGTTCATGAGTGTGTAATGTGTCTACATGTGTGTGCACCTCTAGCATGTACCAGAACCTGCTTAGTTGTGTGTGATGGAAGGAGAAGGCCCAAGTGAGTCTGTATACTTGAGACTTGCACGCACGCACGCACGCACGCACGCAAACACAGGAAAAACACATACAAAGTGGAAGCCGGGTTGTTGTCCCTGGGGATCTAGCAAAATGCTCCAAAACAATAAAAATATTCAAAAAGCAGTTGATCATTCAAAACCAGCAGACCCAGCTTTGGCTCACCATTTTGGCTAGAGACTCTTTAACACAGAGAGGTATCTACTTGCAAGCCCTTATTGCAGGTTATACAAACCTAGTGTTGTATTTCCACAGGCTCACATGCACAGCCTCTGCCGCCGATGCAGCCGACTGACTGCAGCCAACCCAACAGCCATCCCCCTCCTCAGACAACATGCATTTGTGCCAGTAATTCGACAAAAGGCTTAATTCTCTGATGCTTTACTGCTGATGAAAAACACAACACTGCACCTGTGAGGACTCTGTGCAAGCTGTGGCAAAAATGCCATAAATTCTTACCATAACATGTTGGATATTTACAAATTTGAACAGATTATCTCATTTTGTTAAGCCTGCATTGGATCGGCAACCTGTCCGGGGTACACTCGCCTCTCACTGTGAGACAGCTGAGATAGGCTCCAGCCCCCGTAACCCCGAATTAGGCGAGCAGGACAAAAACGGATGGATGGTGTTGTATCATCAGTCTGTCTGTCTTCAGATGATGTAGCATCAAAGAGGTAAAAGAGCCTAAATAAACACAAAATATGAATAAAAGATTTGGTAAGGGATTCACTCAGTGCAGAATTTAACAAATCAGGGAATTTTACCAATTTGGAACCAGATCTAAACTGGAACAAGCCATCAGATCCCATGTCTACTACTTGGATGCTCTTTATTATGAGGCAGCCTCAGGAAATGTAATGACTCTGCAATCAGTTAGAAGAACTTCGCTATCATTGTATTTCTTTTTGGAGAATGATAATCAGAGAATAGATACAAGTGTAAACAACTACAGAGACGAACCGTAGTCCGATCACTGGGATGGCTCTGACCATGCTCGTGTGTCATGATGGCTACGGACGTGACAGGAAGATACAGGGCTGTGAAAAAGCATTTGCCCCCTTCCTGATTTCTCTTTTCTTCATATTTGTCACACTTACTGTAAATGTTTCAGATCATCAGACAAAATGTAATATTAGATAAAGATGAGCCAAGCAAATATAAAATACATTTATTAAAGGAAAAGGTTATCCAAATCTACCTAGCCCTAATTGCCCCCTAAACCTAATAACTAGTTATCAAGCATTTGTGATAACCAGTAATTTTTAAGGTCATGCCAAAGCCCAGACTCCAACGAGGCCACTGCAAAACCTTCATTTAGGGTTTTTTTGGAGACATTCAGAGGTGGACTTGCTGGTGTGTTTTTGGATCATTGTCCTGCTGAATAACCTGAATGTGCTTGAGCTTCAGGGCACAAATTGATGGTCCAACATCCTCCTTCAGGATTTTCTGGTAGAGAGCGAAATTCATGGCTCTAACAATGACGGCAAGTCGTCCACGTCCTGAAGCAGCAAAGCAGCCCCAGACCATCATTTGGTATTCTGTTGTTTTGATGAAATGCTGTGTTATTTAAGCCGCTTGTAACACGATTCAAACCTTTGAAAAGTTAAACTTTTGTCTCATCAGTCCACAGAATATTTCCCCAAAAATTGTGGGGATCATCGAGATGTTTTTTTGGGTAATCTGAGCCGAGCCTTTGTGTTCATTTTGGTCAGCAGTGGTTTTCTCCTTGGATCCTCTTGGACTAGTGAGGCCGCCAGCTCTTCAGATGTTGTTCCTTGGTTTTTCAGCGACCTCCTGGATAAGTCATTGATGCGCTCTTTGGAGTAATTTTAGTAGGCCGGCTTCTCCTGGGAAGTTTCACAACTGTTCCAAGTTTTCTCCATTTGAGGATAATGGCTCTCACTGTGGTTCACTGGAGTCACAAAGCCCCAGAAATGGCTCTGTGACCTTTTCCAAACCAATAGATGTAAGTGACTTTGTTTCTCGTCTCTTTCATCGGATAAGTGAAATTGAACTCTGCTTTCTTTCCAAAAAATGTGTTTAATCCCGGTAAGTCATGATTTAACAAGGAGACAATTACCTTGTCATACAGGACCAGATCACTCGTTTTATTTTTGTCTAATTTTAACATTTGTTTGATGATCTAAACCATTTAAGTGTGACATATACGCAAAAAAAATATCAGGAAGGAAGCAAATACTTTGCCACAGCACCGTATGTGACCAGTGCAGATCACAGTGGTCCTTATTAGTCTTTCAAGTTAAAAAATGAGTTTGTCCTCATTCATTCAATTTTTTGTTCTTTGCTAGTCTCTGCCAAGCAGTTGTGAGGCTCGACTGCCAAAGTGATGAGTTGAAGACCTCAGAGACACACGACAAACACAGGTGCAAACAGCAATGTGTCTCAGGTGTCCACTCATAATAACGTCACACAAGACGCGCGTTAGTGTTAGCAGGGCTTATCGTGAGATAAACGGCAGAAATACTCAACAGTAAAAGATCATCCCAGTTTACCCTTTGTGTTGAACATTTTACACTCCTTCCTGTGTCACATCAGCAGGATCCCCAATCTCACAACTAATTTAGAAAGACAAATCCTTTCAGGTGTCATTTTAATAGTGTTTCAAAAATAACACAGAGACCAAAGTAGGTCGCAGTGGCACACTTCCTGTTGCTGGATGTTTCAAGCAGAGGGCTGTGGTGAAGTGACAGCTTCTGTCACCAGCTTTTCCGGGAGAGGAGGTGAGTGAACAGGGAAGGAGGAAGGAGGGGCAGGAGGACAAGCGGAAAGCAGTGCACTGGCTGTACTATGCATCCCAATGCTGTTAGACAGCCGCCCGTTTCTATTCTCGTGCTGACTTGATGAACTGAAGGCTATTCTATTTTGATTTACAAACTCATTAATTAGGCGAGGCGTGCTGAGCTGTTCAAGAGGTTGAAACTGCAATGGATTTCCAGTGGGTATAGATAATATCCACAACATCCATCTAAAATTTGCTTTTGCCCCCTTTTTTCTTCATTTTTACAGATTTTTAATCACCCAAACATGAACCCTTCAAAAGCTACATTAATCTCCTCAGTCGCTGTCCACAACTATGTAAAAGCCATATTTCTATTACTTCTAAGGCTTTCTGTAAGTCACATGTCAATGCAGCCAATGGCAGATTGCCTTGAGATCTTAAAATAGTGATTAATGCCACACAGTATCAACACTGTTGCTGTTTCACATTCTTTAACACAGTTATAAGTCACAAACAAATATATTTTGTGCTTGTTTATTGAATTTAGAGCCTTAACAATGTCAGATTTAATAAATACGCATGATTTCTGTCAGACTCTTTAGCAGATGCTAGCTGTAATGTACAAGGTGTTACTAACACAAAGAGAGGGAGGGATCTAGTGTTTTTTCTCCTTTTTATGTTTCAGTGGTGCCAAATTTCAGAATATGTAATCTTAATGTGGATGAAGCGCAGCCACAAGAACACATGTGAATAAATAAGCACATCCCATGATTCAGTAGCTTGTAGAACCACCTTTAGCAGCAATAACTTGAAGTAATTGTTTTCTGTGTGACTTTATCGACCTCTGACATTCCAGCCCACTCATCTTCCCAATGTTGATTCGTTTATGCACAACGCTCAAAGTCCCGCCACAGCAGTTCATTCAGGTTGAGGTCTGGACTTTGACTGGGTCACTGCAACACTGATTCCTGAGTTCTGCTGTAGATTTGCTGCTGTGTTTCAGATCACTATCCTCCTTCATGACCTGATTCAGGCCAAGCTTTACCACATTTGACTCGAGAACACTTTGTTATACAGAGGAGTTCATGATCGGTGGGTTGCGTGGCTGCAAAACAAACTCAAATCATCACCCCTCCACCACTGTGCTTGGCAGTTGATGTGAAGCGTTTGTGCTGATATGCCGTGTTTGGTTTTCACCTATCATGGTACTGTGAATGATGGTTAAACATCTACACTCCAAAGGAACATTTTCTTGAGTGGTTAATTCAGATGCAACCTGCAAGCCATGTTCTTTTTAGAGAGAAGAAGCTTTCTCCTTCATTCAGTCTCTCACTAAATGTACCGTCATGAACTTTAACAGTCTGAGATGTATGCTTGGATGTTTTATTTATTTATTTATTTTGGAATTTGAGCATTGCACATTGCATGGTCTGAATTTGCTGAATGCTCCAGACCAGCAAAGTGACAAAATTGGCTGCTATTTACCCTTTTAAAATGGAAGCAGAAAGGAGCCCTTGGTTCTGGGGGAGTCTTGTGAAAACTTTTTCCAAATTACTGTAGATATGAAAGAATGATGTGGATTACTGGTGGATTTGTATTTTTAGCTATATTAAAAGTTAAGTACATTTTTTCTAGCTGAATTCTTCAACCAACAATTACTCACTAAACCTGCCGAGGCTCTGACAAAAAAGCACCGCACATGTATTACTTGCAAAAGCTGCGCTTGAGCAGGGCAGCTTTAACTTTGGTAAATCAGAAAACCATCAGCCATTTCTTTTCTTGTTCTTTGACATGCTCTGATGCAACCCTGGATCTGATAAAGCACAGGCTCATGTCAGACAGGATGCAAACCCCATAACTAGCGAATAAGCTCATTCTGTGGTATAACTGTTGCATTCCAGAGTGCAAGGGAAACCAGCCTAAAGCCTATTATTAGCCATATGGAGAGTGCTACGGGCCTGACTGGTTAGAGAGGGAAACACAGTGTTGGATGAGTGCCAAATGCTCTCGGAGATAGCGAGAGAAACTCTTCGCTTTTAATTAAGATTATAATAGTGAGACTCATATTAGTGATTAGTATGTAATTAAAAGCTCTAGCAATGTTTCGCACACAAGTATAATTAATAGCTGCATTTATATATGTGCGTATGGACACAGCCTGAAATGAAAAAAAAATCTGATTATCTTAATCTGCTTTTCAATTAATGGTAACAATTTATATTAAATGCAAATGTGGTGGAAGTTTATACACATTACATCTCTTTCCAGAAATCATGGCCTGGTTACTTCAAACAAAATAATAACAACAACAATAATAATCATCTCCATTTTTCCGCAAGCAAACAAACACCCTGATGGATAAACAGCACGACATGCCAGATGAAAAACAGTTACATTTAACAGCTAAAGTTAAGACAAATTTTGAGTAAACTACACCTTTAAAAGTTGATAGAGGTTAACAATTGTTGCATGATGCTGCATGATGGAGCTCATGCAACAATTGCTTCAAGCAGCAACGAGAGGCTAACCAGTTCAGCGTGGACCGTTCACACGGCAACTTTCAGCTCCTGTCATGTTAAAAATATGGTGGGTAGCACAAATAAAAATATTTAATAAAATAAACAAAATGTATTAACTGAATTAACACAATAACATTAAATAATAATATTGCTATTAGAACTTCTCCCAAATCAGAATTTGAATCCAGTTCAGGAGTTCACTGCCATGATTCCCTCTTTATCATATGGGTCCGTCAGAGTAATGAGCCAGGCAGCTCAGGTGTAGTTCTGTTCAGATGACTTTGCTTCACCGGAAACAGCGTGTAAATGCACAGTTATTCATCATTCTCATCCGTGTTCAGTTTCAAGTTGTAGAACGATAAGCTTCGTCCCCCTTTGTTTTGGCTTTTTTTATAGGGTTAGTGAGCACACCGCTCAAAATTTAAATGCATACCTACACACTACATGGTTTCCTGCAATAGCTTAACAACCACTATGTGATGCACTTCCCAGTGGCTTAAGCCACTTTACACACAATCACTGCGAATTTCCCATAAGACATTTACATCCTACCAACTTCCTTAAAGTGAAAGGCTCAGCCAGAAACAAAAGCATGACTCCACTGCAGCTTCTCTCAACAGTCTGCGAGCACAGAGCACGTGTCTTGACTCAAGCACAAACACCCATACACTAACATTACAATGCAGTACACATGCGCACAGACACACACCTGTACAGCAAACCAGTTTAATGTGACATGTAAACTGAGATTGGCAAGGTACAGATTACAGCTCTGAATCACTTAGCAATGTGGAGACAAACACACGTATGGAGGTGATACTCAATCAACCAAATGTGGCATTATCCTCACCAGAATCTTTTTAAAAGACTCACTACCGTAGACTGACACATGGAAAAATAAGCAGCCGCAGACACACATCCAACCTTGTACACGCGTACCACTAAAACACGGGAGCTGTGCACTCACACTGAATGTACAGTGAGTTGTGCTCATAAGACACAAACCCAGGTGCGTCAGTGCACCTTCAGCCACATAATGACTCCCTGCAGCCAATGACAACAGAGTTCCTCCACATACTTAAGCACACTTGACATCGAGCATCGACTTCCACCGCGCTCAGCCGCAGATCTCCCTTAGAGCAGGCATGAAAGGATGGGAGTCAGAATAATGGCCTAGTGCTGATTCATATCAGGTGATTGTCTATGACATGCAATGTTCAGCCAAAGGCCAAGGAGCATTGCGCCAATGCTGCCCTTTACAACGTCACATTAGGCCTTGCTAATTTGCAGCCAATTAGTCTGGCTGCACGGGAGCTCGCCTGAGGCCACAGGGGCTGCAAGAGAGCAGGTTAGTAAGTGCCGACTGCGATGTGCCATTTGGCGAAGGTACAGGTCGAGACTACGTTTCTTAAGTGGTGAATACCTTCACATTTTAAACACGACATAAATGTTAAGATGAGGTCTGTGTAGCCAACATTTTTCTATTATTAAATTCAGCATGAAAAGAATACAGCAGAACAGAATACAAAATCATAAGATTGCAGAGCCCTTTTGTGCCTTGTTGAAATCTCCTTCAAAAATTCAGATTTTTAAATCTGAAAAAAGAAAAAAAAAAGGTGAGAAATGCCTTTTACTTGTTCCCAGAGCAAAATGTGAATCATCAGAAGCAGACAGAGAGTATTTCTATCTACAGTCATTTATATTTGCCAGCGTGGCTCAGTTCTGGAACCACGCTGCCCATCCCTGTGCATGCGAGGAAAGCTGCACCCCACATAGATTACAGCAGGTAACTATGACAACAGATACGACATGGATTGCATCAGATGGGCTGGAAGTGGGTTGCAAAGCGGTTTGCGAATGCAACTGTGGGCAGGCTAGATATGCTAAATAGTGCACCCTTTATCAATGAGACATCAAACAGAAGGGTATCAATGAACTAAGCTCTCAGCCTCTGTGAGCTGGCTTTAAGATTAGCTCACTATGGTGTTATGCTTCATTTTTGTAAGCCAAAGACTAAAGATGAACTACTCAGAATGACTTTACAAAACTAAACATGTTCTTCCTTGATTTGCTTGATAAAGACCTTAAACTATTAATCCGCGATCAGGATTATTCTTGCAATTGAATAGTCTGAGATTTAACAGAATGACAATGAACAAGAATTTTATATAATCCACCAAGCTAGAAAACATTATTTCATAAAGAAAAATTGTGAGGAAAACAACCTCTGGCAACACAAATAAATACAGTGCAATATAAAAATATTCAAACCACATAAAATGAAAGCTAATTAAGGTAAAACGAAAAGCACTGAATAGAAAAATCACTGTAGGCCACATGTTGAAGGTCAGCTGTGAGTTTAAAATCCTGACTGCAAAGCGTAACCCGATGGCCAAGCGGTCAGGGCGCACACCTCATGATCAAAGATGCCCTCAGCAGCTGAGTTGGTCTTTGCCTCCAGTTGCTGCATTTCATTACCTTGTTCTCTTTCCCATATTTTCTCTCTCTCTCTCTAATGTCAAACTATCCAGCAGCATAAAAAACGCTGCATGTACGCGGAATAAAAAGACTCAAAACAAAAAAATAAATAAATAAAACCAAACTTATTTCATTACAGATGACTCACTTTTATAATCTGAAAGGAGAAAAAAAATAAAAGCAAGAAGAAAGAACCCCTGTGTGGCTTGGGCTTCCTGCTGCGTAGTCATTATGAGTAGTGGTAAAGGTGGATTCAACAGTGGAGGGACACGTGGGTGTGAAAAGGATGTGAGGGGGCTACAGAGGGCATGGGAAAGTAGAGCAGTGCACGGTGTAGGACACAGTCAGGGAGAGAGGGTGAGGCTGGTAAAGATAACATAAGAGAAATAATGCTGTTGCAGTGATACAAAATAATATGACGCAGCCTGATGCAACACCGTTTGCATTCCCCCTCCATCTCCATTCCAGCTTATTCCTCTGTGTAAAAATAAATAAATAAAAATACGGAAATGCTATGAATGCATGTTACACAAGCTGAATTTAGAAGCTTTAACGAGGTCCATAAACAAATTGCTTATGCATGCATGTGCTTTTTAATTTCACTTTTTTTTTGGGTTACACATTCCAACCCTCCTCCACAGCTCTGGAGGAAGCATCTCATCAGATGTAAAAGAGCGCTCCATATTCATTTTTTCAGCGAAGACGCAAAAATCTCATGACCTTGGAAATTTACATGATTATAACAGCGAATTAGACTCTTTTAATGCACTGCATTTGCAAACCTGGGTTGTGTCTAGATGGCACACGTATGATAATCTCACGGCGGTCAACGGCTGTAAACCTTTTTGAGTTGAAGTTGGTAAACGTGTGTGTTTGTGTGTGTGTCCTGGTTTCAACTCTGCTGTTCTTGCACTCTCACATTATCATACAGAGCAGACGGCGTGCGTGTGTTGGGTAGTAAAACTCTCCTCTGCTCTCTGACAGCACCCCCCCCCCCCCCCCCCCACACCACCCCC
>VOQJ01011451.1:5586-20223 GCA_015052665.1 Apistogramma diplotaenia
GAGGCAGAGTACACCCTGTACAGGTCATGATAAGTCTAAATGATGCCTTGAGTGATAAAGCCACCTGGAGCATGTTTTACACTTGGTTGGTTGTTATGAGGGCTTTTTTTGTTTACCATGGAAAGGATCCTGTGATCATCTACCAGACTTTAAAAAAAATACTTCAGTGGATCAAAGACAAAATAATTCCACTCGAGTTGTGAAACAGGCACAGCAGGTGGAGAGCAGGGCATCGACGAATCGGAAGGTTGCTGGTTTGATTCCTGGCTGCTCCAGTCTGCATGCCAAAGTATCTCTGGGTGAGATACTGAACACCAAGTTGCTCTCCGATGCAACCGTGAAAGTATGAATGTGTGTGAATGTTAGATAGTCTGCACTTAGCTGTACAAAGAAGTGCTTGTTCGAATGGATAAATGCAAACATCTTATGTATTATATAAAGCACTTTTGGTGCTAAGCTAGAGTAGAAAATTGCTATATCAGAACTACTCCATTTATCATCTTGGTTGCTTCATTTAAAAATGTTCTGAGTCACAGTCCAGACATTTCCAGCCCTAAAGGTATATCAATTTTTTCTTTATAATGGAGAAAAAAAAGTTGGCTCTGACCAAAGTACTTGTCTTTCTTTGCCAAGAAAGACCTAGAAAGCAGAAATAGATGTTTGTTGGGCATTTTAACAGGATAACATGGGGCGGCATCTTGATCCTTTAAACAGTCAAGATAGTAATAAACCTGGACTATCCTTCATACCAAAGCCACAGAGAAATGTCAGTTATGTATGCTGCGATGACTCCAGTCTTCCCCCTGCTTTCCTGTTTGAATCAACAGATAAAATAGATTAAACAGCGTGTTTCATGACTGAGTGTAAAAATAGATCAGTCACAGGAACAATAGATGTGATAGATAATCATGCACCAAGCAGCAGGTGCGTGGTGTTTCTGTAATCAGCATTGCTGCATGTAGCACTACGCAGCGCCAGGCTAAAAACATCAGAAGGTTTCATTCACAGGACTCCCTGCCCTGTCTCCACCCAGGAAATCTAACCTCTACATCAGGTCTCATTCAGACACCTCCCTAGCTCAAGTCCAGACTGCCTGCAGTTTGTCGTTTCCACAGGCTCTGTGCGTTTGGATTGTGTAATAAGATTTGAAAAATGTTCTTTGGCTCCCTTTCTGTGTCTGCAAACTCAATTTTCAAGGCCCTCATTTTCCCAGTTTCCTCTCATTTGAAATCCAGTTCTGAGGCGAAATCTGAACCATGGAAACTGGAGCTCTTATGTCAGAGTTAAGTAGTCTTCAGTCTGTGCCTGAGCCTGAGCCTTTCCACCTGATTCTGCATGTTGCTGCCTGCACCCAGCCCTAGTGATTAAAGACCACTGTCACAAAGTGTTATAGGTAGACTGCTGCTGCACAATCCATGTTGCTTAAGATTTTTTTTTTTAAATTGCCACTTTTTGGGTGTTCATTGAGTGGGGTTTTTTTTCTTAATTTTTCTGCCAGACTTTCATTCTATGAGGATGTCCCCGCTGTGCTTAAAGTGATCTAGTCCCCTAATTATGCCACAGCCCAGACTCCCTGGCAGTCCACAACTAACTACTTCCATGTGTGTGAACCTGGCTCAGCAGCAGCGAGAGGCCTCTTCTCCTATCCTATCCTGTCCTAGCCTAGTCTATCCTATCCTATCCTAGCCTATCCTATCCTATCCTAGCCTATCCTATCCTATCCTATCCTATCCTATCCTATCCTATCCTATCCTATCCTGTCCTAGCCTAGCCTAGCCTAGCCTATCCTAGCCTAAATACTATGTAGAACCAGACTTCTGCTTAAAATTCTGGTTGATGTTGTAGCAATGCAGGAGTGTAAAGTTTCATAGTGCATATTGAGGAATTAAGCAGAGCTGATGTAGAAGAGATGGTGGATGTTTAAGCTGTAGTCTGAAGTGAGGAGGAGGAAGTGAGTGCATTTAACAAGGAGCTTATAATTCGACCTCAAGTGACATGAAAAGAGGACAAATGAGGAAAACACACTGGCAAAATAACTGCGGGGAAACCCTCCTTACAAAGGGAACTGCATTAATTGTAAAAATGCCTTGGATTTTGGTAAAAGAAGGCGAGGGGTGTAAGTAAGTAAGAACAATGGAGCTGAATAATGAAACAAAAATGCTGTATGCGTGAGCACTTTGTCTTTTGTAATCTGGTTTATATTTTTTTTCACTAATTGTTTGACTTATAAAATAAAAAAGTGCCCTAAATAACGTCTAATTCTTTTGTTAAAACAACCATTTGTTCCAAACCCAAAGACATTCACAGAGGTCTAAACTAGCTTCTTTTTTTTTTAAATAGTGGGATTCTTCAACGTTCTGGGAGGTGCACATGTTGTTTTGGGAGCAAGTTTGATGAGACATAATAATACTCATACTTTTCTATTAAATATAAAGACACAAGCACAGGGTCCATAAAGCTCTTTAATTGATGAGCAGTGCCCACAGCTGCTTTATAACCACAAAGCTCTCTGAGTTCCCAGAGGTTGCTGGCAGGTGCTGGACTTACCATCAAAAAATGTGTGGATTTATGAGCCAGCTGACTATTTTTTTTAAAGCTCAGATATGGTATTTTGCTCATTGAAAAAAAATGTGTTGCGTAATACAAACTGGAAAGCTTGGACTGACTTAAATATGAACATCTTTATGGGAGAAATAGTGCGGTTTATGAAACTTCTGAGACGTGCCTTGAAGAAAGGCTTTAACTCCCTGTTAGTTTACTGTGCGCTCTTCAGCATTCAGATATTTCACTCCGAACATTCACATTCATTCTTTATGACAACATGACATCTTTATTTTTCTTTCTCTTATTTCTGTTCCTGAATGTGTCTATACTCGCCACTTCATTAGGTACACCTTACTAGTGCTGGACTCCCTTTTCTCTTCAGAACTGCTTTAATTCTTTATGGCATAGATTCAACAAGGTACTGGAGACATCAGACCAGGCAATGTTCTTCCAATCTTCCATTTTACAGTCTTCTAATCTATTATCTTCTGTTGTTCTTGTATGATGAGCCCAGGTGAACTATAGCCTCAGTTTACTGTTCTTCATTGACAGGAGTGGCCACGTGTGCGGTCTTCTGCTTCAAGTTATGTTGTGCCTGCTTGTGATTCTCTTCTGCATAGCTTGGTTGTAATGAGTGGTTCTTTGAGTTACTGTTGCCAGCCGTTCTCCTCTGACCTCTGACATCAACAAGACATTTTTAGCCAGAAACTGGATTTTTTTGTTGTCTTTTGGACCGTTCTCTGTAAAGATGCTTCTGTAGTAAAATTCCAGCAGATCAAAAGTTTGACCAGCCTTGTTTAGTGCAAACCACCATGCCACATTCAGAGTCTCTTAAATCAATGCTGATGCTCAGTTTGAACCTCACCAGGTCATCATGATTATTTCTACATGCCTAAATGCAATGATTTGCTGCTATGTGATTGGCTGATTAGATATTTGCTTTATTGAGCAGGTCAATATAGTGGCAATATAGTCGTAATTTGGTCTTAAGTATTTATATGGCTTACGACTCTAATACTGCATTGCAGCACATGTTTCTGGCAGTGTTACTGAAGTGTCCAAAAATCCTGGATGTTATGAAGACCTAACATGGAAAGAATTGCAATAAAGGCCTACATGACTAAACTTTCACTATTGCTTCACTCGCTTGTTTGTGTTTTATTTCTCTCTCTGGATTCATCTCTGCTCGTTGTTTTGCTGAAGCCCTGCTCTCTCTCTTATCTCTTTCCTGCGATTGTTCTTATTGTGGGAATTTCAAGAACTTTGCACTTAAATAAACACAATGGGGAACCTAATAAACTTGCAGTTAGTACTGTATATATCTTGAAGGCCAGCCACTTTCCCACGGACTTCAAGATCTTTCCCATATGTCAGAGCGAAGCTGTTATACAGATCAGTGACTTTACCTGCTTTCCTGCTCGAGCCGACCGGCTGCAGGGACCCGTCAAGCCGATGTGATTTTTACAGCGATACAGTTCAAAGTGAAGATTTTACACGCCCCTGCTTATGCTGCAAAGAATTTGGTTTGCCTGCTATATTTATACTATATGTTACTAAATCATGAGGCTGTTCACATTACTCTATGAGAGCTCATATAAACGTCTGTCTCTGAACTCAGCGGTTTCAGTCTGATGAGACTTACGAAAAACCTGTTGAATAAACTTCTATTTCTAAGAGTTTCCTCTTCCTCTCCTCTGATGTGATGTCTCTGCATGATAAATTTGTTTCCCATCTCTCTCTGCAGTTGTGTGTCCCCTGACGTGTTTGAATGGAGGAGTATGCAGCTCAAGGAAGCACTGCCTGTGCCCTCCTGGCTTCACCGGGCGACTCTGCCAGTTTCCACTTCAGCAAGCTCAGGCAGCGCGAGGCAACAAGCAGCCTGTGTACCCCGTACCTTTGAAGCCAGGTGGCCAGAAATTTGGGGAGCAGCCAGGCATAAGCCGCAGCCAGTTTACACAAATGTCTTCAGCGTCGTTCTTCACCGTCCCCTGGCCACAACCGGGACATCACTCCTCAGAATGTACCTGTCACCTCCCTCTGCACTTCTCAGATTGGGACGTTTCTTCTTCCCATCATGCTTCCTTCCTCTGATATCTATCTTTTCTCTTCCAGTGCACGTACGTGTTCACCACACGCCCGACACCTCTGTAGTGATTCACCCTCTTGACTCGTCGGACATCAAGCTCCCTCATAAGACAGGGCTGCGCCATTTCCACCTGAGACGCAAACCAAAAGGGCGCTGCTTTCAGGAGACCACGCCCAAACAAGCCGTGAGTTTGGACCCTGCTCGCGGTACTAGATTTTCAGCTAGGAATGTAGGTGCGTCTTTTCCATTCACAATTTCTATACCTTGCTGCTTTAGTGCAACAGCACCCCACTTCCTGTTCTGACCAATCAGGAGGATTGCTGTGGCAGTGTGGGGAATTCATGGGGACAAAACAAGTGTTATCAGTGCCCCAAATTACCAAGTGAGTACCTCAAGTCTTATAAATTTTTTTAAAGCATCTCTTTAAGTCTTTTTCCCACTTTTTAAACGTCATACACTCTTGTTTAATCACATTTAATCATATCTAGTCTATATTTTAAAAAAGAAAGTAGTAGTAAATTCTAATCAACAACGTGTGTGTTTCTGGGTATAAAATTACTGTTTATTGAGCCCAAAATGTCAAGCATTCCCACCAATTTATACCTTCTGAAATTACGGCCCTGGATTAAAACAATCACTTCATAATGTAGCTCTTTAAAAGAAAAAGTGTCTGAATGTGTACATGAAAGTTAGCGGTAAAGTGGGATATGTGAAAAGGAATGAATTATGAGAATTACACCCAGACAGACAGTGAGGCAGAGAAAGAGAACGTGGAAAATAACCCTCTAGTTAAGCATGTTCCTATGGGCCTGCCCAGCGCAGGACTGTCATCACACTCCAGAAGATCAAATTTCAAGAAAATCTTGGCTACTCACGTTTTTTCCACTCAGCTATTATTCCATCTCTCATTGCTGGCTCAGACAATGTGGCCTTTGACAAAACCTGATTGCGGTTAGTCTTTCGAAAGCTGTTTTTGCCAAAAGTGCCGTCTGTTTTGTTTTTTTTGTTTTGTTTTATTTTTTATTTTTTACGCCTGCTTCTATTTTTAAGCTCTTCTGGGGTTTTTTCAGTGAGATGATAAAGGTAAGCTGTAATGTTCCCTCTGTTTCCATTGTGATTTCACAATGTGCAGCGTTTCCACGCTTCTGTCATAAAACTCACTTACACGTTTTCACCCCCATCACGGAAAGTAGAACAGTAAGAAGAAGGAGAGGAATACTGTGGTTTTTATAGCAAGCAGCCCTCCAAGACTTAAAACAAAAACTACTGCGATTCGAAAGAAAGAGAAAAAGAAAATAGAGGTTTGTGCAGAACAAGTATTAAAGGAGTAGAGTGAGACATTAATCAAACAATGATGCACTGATGTTTTTACCCCGATTAAACGACTACATAAGTAAATTAGTGAGCTGGTGTGGTTTATCAGGACTGCTTCCTGTCCTCCTTTGTAAGCTAAGCCTTCCACGTGTAGATCCACTTGGGGGTGCAGTGGGGGATGTTGGAGCCTGTCCCAGCTGTCATTGGGTGAGAGATGTGGCGCACCCTGGACAGGTGGCCAGTCTGTCACAAGGCGCACACAGACTTACAGTCATTCGTGCACAGAGTCGCACTTACGGCCAGTTTATAATCACCAATTGACCTGCACGGTGATTTTAAATCACCGTGTCGCTGGACTGTGGGAGGAAGCCAGAGTATCCGCAGAGAACCCAAGAACACACTGGAGATTATACACATGGTGTCAGTCACAGGAAAAAGGTGCTTTACTCAATTATTGGCATTTAAAACTACCACTTCTGTGTTGTTTTTTTATTTTTTTAGCAAAAATCAAACTCTTACGGACCTCAGTAAATCCGTTACAGTC
The DNA here is from genome assembly GCA_015052665.1 of Apistogramma diplotaenia. NCBI lineage: Eukaryota > Metazoa > Chordata > Actinopteri > Cichliformes > Cichlidae > Apistogramma > Apistogramma diplotaenia. The sequence goes on from VOQJ01011451.1 coordinate 12,075, forward strand.
ATTTTGTGTAGGAAAGCGCTTAAGACAGAAGTGCAACGTTTTGTGCGAACACACAAGCAGGTCTGTCAGGACCGCTAGAGTCAAAAGAAGGCTGTAATTTCCACCTGCAGTAATTTATATGTAATGCCATGACTTTGATGTAGAAGCTCCCCTGTTTTCTGCCTGCATACGTGGAACCCTGGAGGTGAGTAAAGGAAACAGAACAGGTTTCACGATAGATACAGTATTGATTGTCAGACACAGCATGAGGGGGGGGCGGACCTTGCAAATCTGCAGCTACTGAAGGGGTGGGGGGTGTTATTATTGTTTTCATGTTTAATTATACTGTTATTTGGGGCTTTCAAGTTTTATTTTGCCTCTTATCAGCCACCTGCAGCCCATCTCTCTGCTTTTCATAGACCTTTACCTGTGCGCTTTGCTGCGTCCTTCCTCAGATGCATCAGTCAAACAGAACATTGTGGAGGACTATGGCTCCGCCTGTCCCCAAGGCTATAAAAGATTCAACAGCACTCACTGTAAAGGTAAAACTCTCAGGATGTGTAGTGCTACTGTAGGAAAAAATATTTGCCCTCTATTTGGTTTTTTTTTTTGCACATTTGTTAAAATAAAAACGAAATGCAGTTTTTCAATGATGGTTTCATTTATTAAGGAAAAAACGCTATCCAAACCTACCTGCCTCTGTGTGGAAAAGTAATCCCCCCCACCCCCGCTGAACAGAACACGTCGGACAAAGTGAAGTCGGCTGAAAAAGCAGTACATCATGATAGTCATTATCCACAAATGGAGAAAAGTCTGAACTTTCCCAGGAGGGGGCGGCCTGCCCAAATGGCTCCAGGGGCACATCGACAGCTCATCCAGGAGGTCACAAAAGAAACCAGAACAGCATCTGAAGAACGGCAGGTCTCACTTGCTGAAGTTAAGGTCAGAGTTCACGATTAAACAATAAGAAAGAGACTGAGTGGGAGAGCTCCACAGAGAAAAGCACTGCTGACCAAACAGGCTCGTTTCACATTTGCCAAAAAGAAACAAAACATCTTGATGATCCCTAAAACTTTTGGGAAAATATTCTGTGCACTGATGGCCAAAAAACTTTTAGGAAAGTTTGAGTCTCGGCATAAAAAGATCATAACATCGCTGTGATGATCTGGGACTGCTTTGCTGGACCTGGACAGTTTGCTGTAATTGATGGAACCATGAATTCTGCTCTCTACCAGAAATCCAGAAGGAGACTGTCCGGCCATCATTTCAAGCCCCGACGCTCCAGAGCACTTTGGTTATACAGCAGGTCAAAAACACAACAGAATTAAAGTCTGAACTTAAACGAGACAGAGATGCTTTGGCATGACCTTAGACAGGCCATTCATGCTGGGAAACCCTCCAGTGTGGCTGAATTAAAACCGTTCTGCAAAGAAGAGCGGGACAAAATTCCTCCCCAGCATCGTGAAAGACTGCAGTTCTTCCTGCCAAGGCCGTCAGGAAGAGTTATCCAGTTTAAGGGTTTAGGGATAGGTTTGAATAATTTTTTTTTTTTACCTCATAATAAATGAAACCATCATTTTTAACCTTTTATTTAGCGTTTGATGATCTAAAACATGCATGGCTGACAAATATGCAAAAAAGAACTCGAGAAGGAGGCAAATACTTTTTCACAGCATCCAGGAGTAGCTTCCAACAAGGACAAACCAGAGCTTAAAGCCAACGTTAAGAGCTGCTTCTACCATTTCAAGTTTAATTAATTATCTTCTCTTACACCTCACCTCCTGACCCCGAAGATATCAACGAGTGCTCCATGCAGGGCGTCTGTCAGCACGGAGATTGTCTGAACACGCCGGGCAGTTTCAAGTGTTCCTGCAAATCTGGCTTTGTCTTGGAGAGGAACCAATGCGTTGGTGAATAAGGAAATCCTTTCTGGGTTTCTTCGCTTCTCGGCTTTTTAATTGCATGTCCACATGAATGACATGAAACATTCATTCCAGCTGTGTGATATACTGTCAGGATCGATTACCAGAACAGTTTTCCCCTGTGTTAGAGCCTCCAGCTGAGCTGGGTCCATGCTTCCGGATAGCGTCCAACACCAGGAGCTGCGATTACCCGCTGCCAACCCTCCACACTCAGGCGACATGCTGCTGCACAGTGGGCAAAGCCTGGGGCCAAAACTGTGAAATATGTCCCGAGCAGGGCACAGGTGAGCGATTTTCAATGAAAGAAATATTTAATTAAGAAGAAGTTTTACTTCCTCCCATGTTGAGCATTGTGTTCCTTTATGAAACGGTGATGTCAGTCTGCCTGCTGTGATCAAAGTTGCTTGTTTATTTATTTATTAAATAAATAATCATTCATTTCATTTAGCTAAATGTGTTGTAGGGATTTTTTCAGGTCGTTATGCAGCTCAACTCATTCTTGATGACATGGAACATTTGGAAATTAGAGATGATACTAAAAGAAAGCATTCAAGCCTTGCATTTTGTTACCCGTGAGTTCAGGGTTTTTTTTTTTCTGTGCTTGATAATTAATGAGCAGTGAAAATAAATCACATTACAGCTTCTCAGGCGAAGTGTTTCTGCTCAGCTCAGTCTGATGGGATAAATGTTATAAGAGAAAAAAAAAACAGCCGTTAGGCAATAAAGTAAACTAAGCAGAATATCTTTCACTTTTCTTAATTGAATCCACATATTCTGTTTTAATTTTGATTATCTTGACTTGTAGCTCGTGCAAATCAGAATTCCGGTATTTAAAATTATTCGAATATATCATTTAAAGTTTGGGTAAATGACTATTTAAGCAGCATAAATACCATGTCTCTCTCAGCCTAGTTCTGCACACGCAGCCACAATCATGGGGTAGACTGCTGACGTGACAGTCGTCCAGGTGACGATCAGGGTGAGCCACAGAAGGTCACTGCTGAAAAGCCCGGCCACTCACAGACTGCTGCATCAGAGAGTATTCATGGAAGTGCGTTTGGAAAAGGTGCACAAGTAGCAATGTGCACTTTTAGTTTGACTGCAGCCTTGAGAGGACTGTCGTGAAAAACTGATTTGAAGAACTTGGGATGGGTTCATAGAGAGTGGACTGAACTGGGGTCACTGCATCGAGAGCGACCACGCAAAGATGTCATCAAGGAAGGAGCTACAATTGTTGAACCAGGGACAGCATCAGAGGCATCGTCCCCTGGGCTAAGGAGAACAAGAACTGGACTGGAAAGTACAGTCTTCTTGTGGAGAGGCACAGAATCCGAGGTGCTTGGAGTCCAGTGGGAAGTTTCTGTGATGATCGTGATGAGCACTTTGTGCTTCCATCTGCTGACGAGCTTTATGCCGATGATCCATAGATACAAATGAGGATTGCTATTTGATTGATCTTTGGAAATATTGTGCTATTTGGAGATACTGGGTTTCCTCAAGTCACTATAATCAAAGTAGTTGTCGTGAATGGCGAAACTGTCCTTGGGATGTCTCTCCTGACTGACATGCTGCAGGACGGTGTATTTCTTTTTAAAGTTTCAAAGCTTGGACTCAGGTTTTTAGGACTTCCATATGCTTTTTAAAGATCCAGAAAGAGTGACTCTTGAGCGAAACTTACTATTACCTCACCGAACCTATTTTACAGGATGTGAGATTCTCCCAAAGTGAAATAAAGCAACATTTGTTCACTCCTCTTTCTCTCCTTTCAGCGGCCTTCAGTGTTATCTGCCCTGCTGGGAAAGGCTACTATTATCATAACACGAGAGAGACCTTGACTATCACCATACCGCAGCCTGAAAATGAAGGTGAGCGATCAAACGCACTTCGTATCACAAAGAATTTCTCCAAATCTTTTAAGTCTTGTACGAATCTCTTGAATTGGGAGTTTAAATTTCCCTCTTTTGCTGTTTCTTTCAGAACACGACAGAGTGGTAAGATATCATTTCTGGATTTTAATACAGTAATTTAAAAAATTCTTATTCTTGCTGTTTAAAAATGTGATTCTCTCTTGCAGAGGGATGCAGAGACAACAACCGCTGCGCACCAGGTCCCCACCAGCCCCAGCGGTCCTCGTGTGCCCGGTAAACGCACCTCCAGGGTCACCAGTCTGAATCATTAATATCATAAAACAGAGAAAAGTGACTTTTAATTTACTAAATGCACAGTGAGGGGAACATTTCTTTTTTGCTGCTGACTGGAGCAGCATTGTAGCCTGAATATTGTCAAGCATGATCAGATACCAGGACTAAAGTTCAACATGTCATAGATCCTGCTGAAGTCTGCCCACTTCATTTCTTCTCTGTTGGATCCACAGTTATTAAACCCACCCCTCCGACAATCATCCGAATGACTCCAGGCAATGACCCCCTCGAAACACAGACAAAAGTCTTCCGTGAGTCTCACACAAAACTTCAAACCGGCTTAAAGATCTATCTCTATTAACCTCACAGAGGGTCACGATTATAAATGCTGGCTCATGTTTCATGCTTCACGAACGTAGAAAATCCAGCTCCTCATATTCCCCAGTAAGAGAAGATGCTGTGGTGAGCTCTGGGTCCATTTCCCACAAATGACATGTTGACTTTCTCCATGCCGTAAACAGCATTTGTCATGTGATGCACTCAGTTTTTAAGGCTATCTATAAGCCATGGTGCCACACATAAACAGAAAGGAAAAAATAAATCAAGTAGGCTAAATCTAGTCTGATGCATGCTTTTTTTCCCCCCCTAATGATTAGCTGATGCTTTGGGGCACCGTGCATGCCATGTGCATTCAACCATGAAGCATGAACCAGCCTTAAGGCTATGTTCACACTCTCTTGGTTTTATGGAGGTGACGTGTGCTGGTATTTAGGAGCAGGTTATGTGATACACACTTCATTTCCATAAAATGAAAAGGAAAAATGTCCCCAGTGCTGTCAGTGATAAACACTGACTGGAATCCCAAAGCATTCACGGAGCTAAGCTTTAGTGCTTCCGCTGCTTTCTTCTGGTTTGTCGTGTGCAGATTTATGATTTTCTCGAGAGTCCTCCTGAAGTGCAGTTTCTCTTTTAAAGGCAGCATTGATTGGCCTCTGTCATTCACTTTGATGAATGACATTGCTGCTATAATGTGAACATGGCCAGAAGAAGTTAGGAATGGCATGGACCTTTTCAGCTTTCTGCATCAATGTATCCATATATATGCATGTTCATATATATATGATGTCGCTCTTTGTTTCCTCTCTGAAGCAGAGGCAGATGAATGCAGGCTGAGCAGAAACATTTGTGGTCATGGAGAATGTGAGAACAGCCTGAATGGTCACATCTGTCACTGCTATCCTGGCTACCATCTCAACCCGCAGAAGAACATCTGTGAGGGTAAGAGGCGATGGTAGAGACAGGAGGTGCCAGTAGGGAGCAGTTTGTTTGTTTGATGTTTATTCAACGCACTGCAACTCGCAAAAAAAAACACCTGCAGACAGACACAAGCACAAAATGAACCAGGCATCTTCATCCATCCGGCAACAAATGCGCCGCAAATAATAACTAAATGCAGAGACGTACTCCGAGCAGTGCACATGAGAAATGTTTCCAGGTGGCACAAAGATGCGATCAAACCTCTGGGTGAGAAAATCTGCTTGTCGTTAATGTTTTGCGACTTTTAAACTCTATTAAAGTCTGTGTGTCATCAGCGATGTTAGAACGTGTTCAGAGTCACTAGAACACTGAATGGCAGGTTAACAAGTCCCAACCATCATCATCACTTATTTGTACCCCGTAAACATGTCTGTTTACTGTTTGTCTGCTTGGGGCGCATTTCACCGTTTGTCACACAACGACTGGTCGAAAAACTAAGACGATAAAGTGTGAATGCAGGTTTTTTAAGAGTGAAATAAGCGAACAGGAGCTATCTAGTTATTTATTTATTTTCTGATCTGAGTGAGCGGCAATTGATCTCGCTACTGGATGGACGTTCCTCATGAAAAACACTTCCTGGGATCAGCGCCATCTGTCCCCTAAGCTCTATGAGCCTCTGCAGTCTGTCTGTATTATTTACCACTTTCACTTTTCTCATTCTCCCACTCCTCTTGTCTAGATGATAACGAATGTGAGTCGGAGCCATGCGGCCATGGCAGAGGTGTTTGCATCAACATGGACGGAGCGTACAAATGCCTCTGTCGCCCCGGCTACAAACACATGGTGCAGAACGGTAGACTTAAGTGCGTAGGTGGGTTATGATGAGTGATTCCCATGTTAAAATGCTTTTTCTGTACCCCATCACATCCTGCATTGGCTCCGACCTTTTTCTGTGTTGCAGATATAGATGAGTGCTTTAACCAGGACATCTGTGGGATCGGAGGTCATTGTGTGAACCTGCCCGGTTCTTATAAATGTGAATGTCACAGCGGCTTTAGGAGCAAGTCACACCGGCATCCAGCCTGTGAAGGTACAAAGACACGCATTATTGTGACACTGTGGATACTAGAACGCAGGCTTCCCATTAAAAAAACACTTATTGTGTGTTGTTGCAATATGCATGCACGTAAACTTCTCCACATCTGTTTCAGATGTAAATGAGTGTTTGAATCCCGACACTTGCCCCAATGAGCAATGTGAGAACACGCCGGGCTCCTATGAGTGTGTCCCGTGCTTGCCCGGTCACGAGGCCCATTCTGGCATCTGCTATGGTGAGTGCAACTCTGCCATGCAGCAGAACTGATCGCCGGTGACCTTTTTCTCATCACACTAAACCTTAAAAAAACTAAAGCTTGCTGGGTCCATGAAACATATTGGTATTAACCAGTCTGCGCAAAACACCTTGTAATTTATGGAATAATGTCATGGACTGGAGTGTGAGTGAAGACCCAAATGTGGGATCCCAAGGCAGAGTTCAAAAACAAAAAGCAATCCATTTATTTTTTTGTGATCAAATTCTATGGCAGACATAGGCTCTGCGACCCTGATTTGGATAAGCAGAAGAAAATGAGTGGACAGGGAGTAAAAGGAGACTGAGGCAATAAATACACACCAACACACAGAAGGCAATCAGGGGAAGTGGAAGCACCTGGGGAATTAATCAAAGACACGTGTGGTAGAACTAAAAGCAAGGCACAAGGACTCGCAAAATAAAACAGGAAGTAGCTCAACACAGAACCAATGACTTAACCCTAATTATTATGAAAAAGAAACTGAAATCCAGAAAACAAAACCCTTGGACCATGACAGATTATTTCATTACCAGGCATTTGTGCTGGAGTTATAATAGAAAAGGTTATTAAGTCTTGTCAAAATCAACCATTCAAAGAAGTTGTTTCACGCACGTTTCACCAGATATCAACGAGTGTCAGAAGCCTGGCATCTGCCCTAACGGTCACTGTGAGAACCTCCCTGGTACCTACCGTTGCCTGTGCAACGAGGGCTTCCTCCCATCTGTAGACAGCAAAGGTTGCAGCGGTAAGTAATGGTTACCTTACCTAAACAAGCCTACTGTAAAGCACCTTTACCAATGAGGAATTATCATGAAAGAAGATGCATTTGCACCAGCTGCATTTATTAAAATGATTTCTCCCACGCAGACATCGATGAGTGTGAGGATGTTCGGCTCTGTGCTAACGGCCGCTGCATCAATACCGATGGCTCCTTCAAATGCCATTGTTTCCCAGGATACCAGCGCACACAGGAGGGCAGTCACTGTGAAGGCAAGAAGCCGTGTATTTAAACAGTGTTGACGGTCATGTGCAATCTTTTAACCTTTTAAGCCTTGGCCAGTTTGAGGAAGAAGCCGATTGAACGCTTCACATTCTGGCACTTTGTTTCCTCCTGTCAGATATCAACGAGTGTAAAAATCCATCGAGCTGTCTCGGGGGCCGCTGTATCAACAAGATGGGCTCATACCAGTGTGAGTGCCAGCTGGGGTATAAACTGGTCGGAGGCAGGGAATGCCAAGGTCAGTGTCCTCACGTCCTGTTTGGACCGGGAAATTACTGCATCTTATCACTTACTTTGGTGTGTGACCGTGATGGGAGATGATAGGAGGATACATGGAAAGTTTTTGCAATATTAGAACCAATGTGCTAAATGTCTGAAAAAGCATTAAAAAAAACGATTTTTTTTCTTACAACCTGGGGGGGGGGGGGGGAAAAATTTAAAAAAAAAACTTGGAACAAACCATCTCATTTCTTTTTCAGAAATATATGAATGGGGCGG
>VOQJ01011453.1:7335-28074 GCA_015052665.1 Apistogramma diplotaenia
GAAAATGTTTTTGTGAGAAGTGGGGGGCGCGCATCGGCAGAAAGTTGGGGGGGGGGGGGGAGGCACACTGTGTTACCTTTGTAACTTGTAATCATGAAGTCTAGGAAAAAGAAAATCAGATTATGTTACACAATTTTGGTGTTGTGGCTGCCTGGAGCGTTGCAACTTCTGTGTTTACTTGTGGGTTACTGTGTGTGTGCTCTTTGTGTATAATAACCATAAACCTTTGGTCAGTCACATAAAGTATTTGTCATATACACAACTGGCTAACTGTAAAAACCGTTATTCGGTGGGTGTGGGAGTGTGTGTGTGTGTGTGTGTGTGTGTGTGTGTTTCATTTTCATCCAGCTCAGCTTGTTTAACCGAATCACATCTTCAGGTTTATTAGGGAAAAGGCCGGTGGTGAAGGAGCGCTGCGATAAAGCAGCCTTTTGTTGCTGCTTGTTACACTGACCTTGTTGGAGAGATACTGGGAAGGTCGCGCTATCTGTTCCATGCTCGTTGGAGACTTTACAGGTCACCCCGTCCTTCATGATCTCAGCTGTGGCTTTCAGGGTCAGAGTGCTCACCACCTTGTTACCTTCCACTGATACCGACTGGTAGGGAGGCTAAATGGAAGGAAGCGAGATAGAGGATGAAGGCCAAAGTAAAGAGAGGATTGTTCACAAACTCCTTCTTTGTCTCTCGCCTAAATAAGTTCGCAGCATATTTTTTCTCTTATTAACACTACACACTTGTAACTTGCCTGTTCCTATCATTTTAAACAAACTTGTGATGTTTTATATTTCTCTCTAGTTCTTACTCGGGGAAAAAAAAATAAGATCTGCTGATGAAAATGATTAGCTGTGCAAGTTTAAATAGCTCACATTTTTGATCTTACAAACGTCACTACTTGCTTCTGACATGATCCCCTTTTTCAAAAAGATAATTAAAATTTTATCTTATTTTATCACTCTATCTAATGTTTAATAATGAAGCTGCACTCCCTCTACAAGTTCCTTTAAAGCTGTTCTCGCTGTTCTTTTTTAAAGCTTTTGAAGTTTTACACAGCACTCCACCAAGAAGATCTTAACACGCTGTGAAAAATAACACTTTAATCTTTTCATATTGACATAAGGAAAATACAAATAGATACAGCACCGTTTTGTTTGAAATCTAGAAAAGTTACAACGCCTTCACTCCACCGAGTGAGTCCTGTAAACTGCGAAGAGTAAAACTTATTTTTGCCTCAGCTTGGCTCGGAGGTCTACCTGTTCTCCTGAGGGTTCCCAGGTGAACTGAGGATGAGGCAAACCATAGGCGGAGCACTTCAGGGTCACCTTGTCTCCTTCCTTCCCAACCTCTCCAGGAACAGGAGGTTCAATCATTGGCTTTCCTGGATGGGGAATGAGAATGTTGTGGGTAAACAAAGTGAACAGTTCTGTATAACTTCAAACGCACACACATACACACACAATTCCTCATCAGTTTTCTGCCCATTAAGGAAGCAAATCCTACTCCAAGCTGCTCCCAGTTCCTTCCTCTAACCATAACAATAATCTGTAAACTCTAGCAACAATAACCACTGTAGCACATAAGACCATTGTTATTTGGTCATGTGTAGTTGTTTACAGTTAGACTTTTCATGTTGTATATTAATTTTTATCAACATTTTATTGCCATCATCTGCTAACATCTCTGATTGGAGCAGGCAGCACACATGCAGATCACTTTGTAGGGAAGAAGCGTCACCTGACACGTGAAAGAGCCTGAAGCGGAAAACTCGGTTTAACAAAGAAAGAAACGGAGAAAGTCGATAAGCACCATCGTGATGCCCGTTATCTCAGCCCGCGGGTTTCGGTTTTGTCAAGCCAGCCTGGCTGTGCTGAACTTTCTTTGTAGCATACCCCCCAGGACGGGTAATTTAGAAAAAAAAATACTCTTCTTACAGCAAATCAGGAATTCCTCATTTATTTCCAAGCAGCAGGCTTCACACCGCTTTAAGTTACTTTTAAAGGATTACACAGTGGAGAAACAAGTGTAGACAATGTGTGCATGTTAGTGCGGTTTAGATGTGTTTGTGTGTTCATGAATATATAAGACACCAATATGATTAAAATCATTGCTCTGAGTCTTATCCAGGTAAAGTTTAAATATTTTTTCCTGACGTATGCTGGCCTGTGAGTGTATTTATTTAGTATGACTATGATTTACTGTATGATTTACTGATGCACTTTTACCTTTGATTACGAGGTTAACGGCAGCCTGGGCTGTCAGTCCGGGCACCGATGGAACGGCTCCAACACAAACATATTCTCCAGCTTTATCGTAGGAAACAGCTTGTATTGACAGAGATCCGTTCTGAGACAGCACCTCGGAGCCCTGCAGAAACACAAGCGCACTCAAATAAAACTGGACTCACACTCTTTATACCTCTGCTCTTTCTTTTCTCTCTGAATGTGTGAGTAGAACAGCACTGTGAATATCTAATTTGATGGCACACCACTGCGATGGGAAAGCACAGGAGGAATCTTCACACACGCTTGTTTGAAAGCGCAGCGATAACGAATCAACATCGGTCCTCCGTGATGAACCTGTCTCTTGCAGTTCTTATCAACTTCTTCACATAGGAATCGATCTTTCTAAGAACTAAAAACATTCTCTGGCCGCAAAACCAGCTGGTCTGTGAGCTTCTATCAACACCCAGGAGACACAGCAATACACAGGCTACAACAACAGACCTGACCCTGACGGAGCACTCGGCAAACAACTGGAGAAGCAGTTATGCTCATCTGCCACAAGTCATGGAAGATTAAGTTATTTCTTTACTGTGAAACTGAATATATCTGCAAAAGTGTGAAGTTGTATGTATAATACACATATGTGTTATATTTTCCTCACTCAGACAATGAAAGGAGCATCAGGGCCTGCTCTCCATTCGGACACAGCATAAGGAAGCCCACTGTATGTAGCACGGCCACAAGGGAGCCATAGTAGCTGCAGATTTGTCAGCTGCACGAGCATGATGTGACTCTCCCGTTCCACCACATTCCAAATGTGCTCTGTGTGACTGAGACGTGGTGGATGTGGAGGCCATTTGTCTACAGTCAACTCAGTGTCATGTTCAAGAAGCCAGTGTGAGACATGGTTATGTGTCATCTTGTTGGAAGCAACCATCAGAAAATGGGTACACTGCGGTCAGAAAGGGAAGGACGTGCTCAGCAACGATACTTAGGTCTGCTGTGGCGCTTAAACAACCCTCAGTTGGTACTAAGCGTGCCAGAAAATATCCCTCACACTTACATCACCACCACCAACAGCCTGATCCACACACAAGACAGGACGGATCCATGCTTTCATGTTGTTTACGTCAAATTCTCACCCTGCCATCGTGGCAGAAAAAATCTAGACTCATCAGACGAGGCGATGTTTTTGGTGAGCCAGAGTGAACTGTAGCCATAGTTTCTGACCTCTGACATCAGCAAAGCATTTTCACAGAGAGACCCGCCACTCACTGGATATTTTCTCTTTTTCAGGCCATTCTCTGTACACCCTGGAGATGGGTGTGTGGGAAAATCCCAGTACATCACCCAGTAGATTAGTTTGAACTTCAGCAGTTCGTCTTGACCATGTCTGCATGTCTAAATACAATCTTTATTTCTATGGAAAGAAAGACTGGATGGAGAGAAATATTGAGAAAATTATGACACGTACCTTTTTCCACTGTACTGTATGATCACGGGAGGCCTTGGTCTTACACTGCCATGTCACCTTGTCCCCAAGCTTGACAGTTTGAGATTCAGGTGGCATTACCTTGACTGGGTCAATGTCTGATCGAGAGAAAACAGAGTAATTAAACGTAGGGTGGGAGACACCTGAAAACTGTGGACCTTATATACATTCTGAGGCATTAAATAAGTGCCAATTCAAATTAAAAAGCTTCTCATCACTTCAATAAGCATGTAATATGGCTCTTAAAACGGCAGTACTAAGCAGAACATTACGGGGGTATTTTGTAAGTACAAAGCTAATGCACTTACTCTGAAGTTAAACCCATTCTGAGCCCAAGTTAAACCCTTTCCATGCACTTTCTAGGTTATCACTGCTTAATGTGTGTGATAAGATCAAATTAAACAGTGTGCTTGGGATAACATTAAAGTAACAGATGAAGTGTGAAAAATTGAATTGGATATCGCCCGGCTGACTGAATTTCATTATGGTAACCTTTTTAATTCTACGATTTACTGATGAAAAGAAAGGCTTCCTGCATGGGGGAAAAGCACCAAAACAGGAGGTGCGTCGTGCTTTCTGTGTGTTAACCCTCCTTAGATCAGCATTGTGTGAGTCTTTGTGTGCGTTCGTCTCACTCACAGTTGACAGTGAGGTTGATCGTGCCAGTCAGGTCAGCTTCTAGATTATCAAAATCTAGTGCCGAGCACTTGTACTCTCCAGCATCAGAGCGCTTGACAGACTTCAGTGTGACGATACCATGCGTGCCGATGATCGGTGCTCCCTGAAGGTTGAATGACAGGAGTTACGAGCGAAGACTGAGCAAGAGAGTGACAGAGATTGTAGCAGAGAGACAAACGAGCAACAAAAATGTGTGCATTCAATGATTTCGTACATTTTTAGTGAACTCAAATGCAGGCTGAGGGTTTCCATCGGTTTCACATTTCATAGTTACAGTGTCCCCCTCTTTGACTGGACCGGTGCTATTCAGGTAAAAGGTAGCTTTCTCAGAGGGATCTAGACAAACACGAACAGACACGGAGAAGGTGAAAATTCCTTCAGTGGTTACATTTCACTGTTACACTGTACATCATCAATCACATAAGAACAATGCATTCCAGAAGAAATACTTTCCCAGTGCCTCCTCTTGAGCCGACCAAATCAGTTTTCCAAATGCGATTTCTATCATATTAAGAACTTCTCATCGCTTTTTAAGTCTGGAAATGGATATTTCTACATCTTTCGGCTTTTATCCAATTGTGAATTCCTGCACGAGAGGCTATTAAAAATTTGCATCTGATGAAAACTGATTAAAAACCGCAACTGATTTAAAATGCTCTTGCTAATAGATTTAAATGAATAGCTCATCAAAGTTCACAAATCACATGCTCCTAGAAGGGAAGTGAAAGACTTCTGGCTGGTTACCCTCCCAACCACACACTTACAGTTTAGGTTGATCTTGATGCGGTCAGAATTCATCATATGGATCATGTTCCCCGGCATGCTGTACTCCACAGTGCAGTAAAACTCAGAATCCTTGTCAGCTTTAGTGGGCTGCATGTACAGGGTGCTTCTAACAGTGAAAAGACCTGAGGCTTCCTTCACCAGTGAGGGAACCATGTAAGTCTCTGAGAGACAGGAAGGATGGAAAAAAGTTCTTAAACTGAATGAATGCAGCAGATTGGATTATGGAATGAACACCGAGTATGAAGGACACATACTGTCACCCTTGTTTTTGACCTCAATAAGGGGTTTGTTATCTTTGAACCACACGATTCTTGGCAGAGGATGTCCGTTCTTCGTCACACAGGTACCGATCTGATAAACAAGGAAAACGTAAACATTATTAGAGTGAATGCATCTTTGGTCAATAGTGAGAAATGTGCAGACAGCACACACAAACCTCTGAGCTAATAGTCGCATCCACAGAAATGGCCTGAGATGATGGTTTTGTCAGTTCTGGCATTTCAGGTGCAACTGAGACAGAAAAAAAGGACATAAGAAGTCACTATTACATCATTGTGATTTCCTTGATAAAATCTATGACATAAACTGTATATGCACTCAACTTCCATATGTGTAGAGCATCTTATTGCATGTGTCCTGACCTTGTAATTAAACTGTGCAGCAAATAATGTTCTTCACACACCCACACACCCACCCTAGGGCTGTTCCATATCATATCATATGCCATAATACCAGCATCAGTTTTTCCACAATATGGAAACGTTACACTGTAACATTACTGCGTAATGCATTTACACTCCCCGGTGCGTAAACAAAGAGACGAGCCCGGGCATGTGTGAGAGCAAAAGCAGTGTGTCAGCCTGTGTTGACATATCTGTACCTTTAAAAGAGAAATATTTCAACAACCTCCAACAAAGCGCAGCCCCTTGCAAAACAAATGCAAGACAACTGTTCCTGCTGAAAGTGGAAACAACAAACTTGTTTCACCACTTGAGCCAAAAACACACAACCGGGATATGATGGAGAAGATAGTAGCAGCTGATGATGTGCGATCCAAAAGTAAACGCATGACCGCACAGAGTGTTGCTGCTTGCTAATTTACTGCTGCGGTTACATGATGGAACCTCTTTTTAAACCAGCTGGTTAAAAAGCTCAACACCAGATACAACATCCCAATTTAGACACTATATTTCAGTTTTATTACTGAGGATCCTGATGAGTTACAAGATTAAGTTACAAAATAAGTTAATTTATAAGTTATTTTACTTATAAATTCCAGTAAGACCACTGCTTAGGTTATGTTTATGCTTACATTTGACTTATGCTGTGTCACTGGATATATTGCTTTGTCACTAGCATTGCACTGTAATGCTAATGCTCCTGGCACCTTGTTTCAATAGATTCACACTTCAAATTAGGAAGTGTGTCATCAGTGACAGCAGCTCACTGGAAAAGAAGAATGGAAAATAAATGCTGCTTATAATTATTGCAAAATTTATATAATTATGAGGCTGTATCACCCGCCCCTAACACACACACACACACACACAGGTACAAACGCACACTTTCACTGGTGCACACAAACAGCCACAGGTGTGAGTGTCAGCTTATCACTGCTTGTAGCTGTTATCCACTTATAATAATAAACAGCAGATTCATTTCTGTGTCTCATTAATTAGATACTCTTTTTTTAAACTCTGGTCATCCCCCGTGTAAGCAGAATAATTTAGATTAACACTGAGTACTTGATTCATACTATGGGAGTGTCTCAGCCAGTAAAACATGTTTACATTCTCCTATAGGCTTCCTGAGAGAAAGAGACCAGGCTATTGCAGCTTAACCCACTGGAGACCTCATAACTCAGTCCCATTAAGTTAAGCCGGGACAGCCACACTATAACTCAACCCCAGTGACTCAAGTGGTCAACAAAAAATAATTGCTTTTCTGTGAGACCTGCTGTTTTCTTAGTGCTCTGGTCATTAAGTGTACCTTGATGGCCTTTGTCAAACATCACTCCATTGAGGTATTGTTGAACGCTGACACCCTCATTCACAATTAATAGCTTATTTTATGAAATTGCTTTTTAACGTCGGTGCGTCTTAGTGCATAAATGCTAATGGATAGCTTGCGAGCTCTTTCTCAAGTGGCCTCGTCGCTAAAGAAAGTGTTGTTTTTCTATTCTCACAATGCAAATTCTGCCTTCTTTAGAGTGAATGATTACTCCGATCCAGATGCAAAGAAATCTATCTCATTTTAGTAAACTGCTTTGGGAGGAGTAAGGACAGAGTAGTCTGCATCATGGTTAGCTTGTGGCACGGTAGTGATAAATCTGCCCTCTTAAGATGGAGAGATATATGAGACATGACAGGTGTGATGGAACTATTCATCAGCTGTGTCATGAATGATTAGGTTGTGGTTAATTGAACTCTGGGGAGCTTATCAGGAGAAATGGTAACCCCAGGTATGGGAGAAAGCTCCAAAGAACTGAGTGCAGTGGAAAAAGATTACTGCAAACTGGGACATATTCTTTAAAGATATATGATATTATATTTCTAGGGATTTATAGCCTCGGTTGAATGTACATATTGGCAAAATCCAATCAACAAAATGCATTAGGTACACTTAAGCCACTTCTTAATGAAAGTATATGAAGCTCTCACATATTAAAGTCCTAAATTTCAGTGGTAATGACAGTAAGAAATCAACAGCTAATTGAAGACTTGACTTCGGGGGATAAGCTTGAGGTCAAATAAAAATTTAAAGGGCACTGGCCGACTTACAAAAGACTTTCAGCATAGTGGAATTATCTTTAGTCCCATATGCGCCAGCGGTGACTTGACAGAAGTAGGTTTGTTCATCAGAAGGTTTGACAGAAGAAATGGTCAAGGTGAAGTCTTCTCCAATTTCGACCCTCCCTGTCAGAGGGGTGCCGTCGTCACCTTTTCCTGTCTTACCCTGCCGGTAAGCCACGCGTTTTCTCGTTCCCTGCTCCTCCTGAATGCATTGGTCAAAAGAAGAACGTAAGAAAGAAGTTAGAAGAAATTTCAGGCATAACAGAAGGAGCGAAAATTAAACAAAGAAAAACACCTTTTTTTTTCACAGTGCATTCCTTTCAAATTCTGGATGCTAAATAGTTTGAAATTCAGTGTTTTGCTTTGTTTTTTTGCTGTGTGGAAATGTCTATATCTGCAAATTACTTACAATGTGCCATTCAACTGTGGGGTTATTTGTAGTTGAGGTGACCTTGCAGGGCAGTTTGGCAGTTTCTCCTTTTAGCACCTCCACTTCAGACATTACACCCACAGTCACAGGCCCACTGCTTACCACTAAAAAGGAAACACAGCAATAAAGAAAAAGAATTCAATCAAGGACTTGTGCAAAATGCAACATACAATACAATTTTATAGGAAATATGAACGTGATTATAAGGCAATCATATTGCTGTATGAATAGAACTATATATACAGTATATATATATATATATATATATATACAGTATATGTATATATATATATATATATATATATATATATGTATGTATGACTGGTTCCTTCGTATTTGTGTCCATATATATGTAAAAACCACAACCAGTGCAGCCTACGCTCAGAGTCCCCAGAGTCAGAGTTGAATTAGAAAAAAAGGCTTTTTGCCCCTTTTTCCTGGAATTAGCCACAGAAGAACCTGAAATTGTCAGAACTGGTTCCAATAGAGGAGTTTAAGTCAGTTTTTAAGGATTGTGAAAATAGCTCTCCCAGTCAATGTGTTGCTTTTGTTGCTGCTCTTGTAATCAAGTGTAATTGTGTGTGATTCAGATGTCTGTGTTCACTTGCCTGTCCTGAATGTCAGTCATGCTTATTTCTTTACTTATTATATTGTTACGTTACATTTGTTGCAATTTCTGCTGCCCTCTTGGCTCCCTTAGCAGCACTGGTAACGCTCAAATACACAAGTTGTTTTGGACAACTACACAGCATTCCCCTCAAAGGCGGGCGTAAAGAAATAAGGAGACAGAGATGAAAAACAAAGAATAAAACCAAGCTATGTTATTAGATTGAAAGCTTCTGTGTTTGTTTAATACCCTCAGGGCTTCCGACTGTTCAAACGCCGTGTTCCGAGAACCAGGGACGGCCGTGTGGCGTCCATGAGGGACTTCATCATTACAACAGGCCCTTTCCTGTTCTGCGCCTTTGGCAGTTTGCACTCTTCAGCCGTCACACATACATCAGCAACAAGAGGCTGCAGTCTGTGATTACCACATGCTTGTACAGTCCCTCCCCAAATGGAAACATATTAACCACACACACACACATTCACGTTCTCAATGATCCCCCTCTGCTGTATACAATATTGCAGAGATGCACACAGTCGTACTGTATGTCTCCTGAGACGACTACTGACACCAGAGTGTTGGACCACACATGCAAACACACATCACAACTAATACAGAATAACAAATTTTCTACAGCTAAACATTATCTTGAGAGTATGCTCTATGTAAAACTGACATATTAACTAATATTTCATAGCAACCTGTAATGTGTAAGAGCTTAAGGTTTATATCTCAATATCATTGAATCCAGACTACAGTAACTGCTGAATGAAAAACTGGCAAACTGCAAGTATCACTCCTCCCATCAAGGTATATCAACGAGAGTGAAAGCCGTTAAGGGGCCGTGGGGGGAAGACACAAATCCCTTGTGACTGGCACTGTCAGTGTTCTACATTCAGTAGGAACATTAGGATACACACAGTGTCCCAGATTTTTATGGGGGAATATGCAGCTGGGAATAGAAAGGACCCGGACTGGCTCCTGTGGGGATAAGAACCAGTACAGCTCTTTAGACTCTCGGCACATCCAGCTACAGTACGGACAAACAATGTGACAACTAGAACGCATTCCTCGGAGGAGAGGCTGGAAAAACGGGAGGAGATTAATGGGAAGCTGAGAAGGAAAAGAAAGAAGGCGCTCCGTTTCTGCTAATGAAGTACTTTATTATAAATGGCACAGCAGTGCACTTATAGATGTGTCAGCACCTAAGTTCATTCTGCTGTGACTGTGACGCTTTAATGCACTGAAACAAATGACAGCTGCAAACGAGGGGACGATGCTACTGGAGGCACTCAGGTTGCATTTCATAATCCAGCAAACACAATATGCACGCATCACATGAAAGATAGCGAGCCAACAATAGTCATGCAGCAGATTTGCCTGTACATTAACCGAACAAAACAAACAATATATAAAGTGTATTTAAAACGAAATCTTTTATATACAGTTGTACTGTAGAGCATTTCCTTGTAGCTGCACTGCCTCAGACACATTTCCAAAAATTCCTCTTATAACGCTTTTGCTACTGATGTTAAGTATCACTAAAAAGCAAGAAATGCAGACACTAAATTAATATTCAAATTTTGAAATGCATATGGGTAATGATCAACCTAACCCAATATTTTGTATGATATCATAAATTAATTACCGCATCGCTTTCTGGACCACAAACTCCACAGTTAAATAATTCATTTGTTGTGAGAAACTGCCGAGAGTGGGGAAGATGGACTGCTGGGAATCATAACTGTTTGACAGGCTAGTTTTAATAACGGCACCGAGAAATGTAGACGGGGAAGATGAAAGAGTGTCTGCTCAAAGGGGAGATGAGAGGAGCTGAGCGATGGCCACCTTGTTATCAGTCTACTGTGAGGAGAGGGAGCAAAAAGATGGAATGAAAGACAAGAGAGTTCATATATAGAGAAGATAACAGGGATGCACAGTGTTTGTTCTTTGCATGTGTTAGTGGCACACATTCCACCGGGGTCAAATGCCACGATTCACTACAAGGGTCAAAGGTCAGTTAAGTGCTGACATTTTGATGAAAATATCTCACTTCCTCGTCACTTCCTTTTTTTTTTTCCATGGGATCTATTTTTATCCCGCTACTTGTTTTCCTTATGCATGTTTTCCCTCTTCAGTCCTATACAGCATCCCTCTCTCACTCAAATATTTTGGTTGGTCAACTCAGTGGCTCTCAAATGAACCCACATTAGTTTTACAAACCAAGTCTCGTGTTCCAAGCTTGTAAGAGGGATGCAGCCCAAAGAAATCCACAGTTTCTGGGCCAACACAAACAGCAAGGCAGACTAGCAAATGTACAAGAATGTGTGAGTAAATGAAGTGCAGCACTTTCAGACAGCACTCAGGGCTCAAGAGTCCCGTCGAGTGGTGCATGGGAAAAACACACACTCGAACACACCACATTAAATCAAGTGACTTTCTGGCAGATGCACTGAGAGCCCAGGTCTAGCTGCTTGGACAACTTGGGTTGCTTATATCCATGTTAGTCTCATGGCTCTAAACGTGGTAACACTCACTAGCCTGGCCACCAAATTTGGTCCAGACTGCAATATGTCAACAAATGTTTGATAGATTTTCACAATGTGCTGAGATGACAAACTTAACAAGAGATAAATCGTCCTGATTTTCCCTCTCGTGGCATCAGGAGTTGACGGTTTCTGCAAATATTGAATGACTTTTCATGTACTGAGTATACATTTTTTAAGTGGAAATCATAAACTAGTGATCACAATTAATGGTGCCTGGTCATTCCACCAAATTTTTCGTATTCGGCAACTGATTGAAAGAAGTTGTGGCCACCAACTCAACGCAATCAGTCTGAATCAGTCTGTGGCAATGAGCACAACTCATCTCTCTTCAACAGTGGACTCAACTCAGCTGGCTGCCAACTGGTTGCATTCGGGTTATTAAAAAATAGGTTGCTGAGCATCTGTGTAATTCTGCAGTTAAATCACCGCCTTGCAATGACTACAAAACTTCAATACACAGCTTCAAATCAATTCTGATTTAGGCTGTACTCTAAATATAAACAGTGAATTTCTGTTTAATGGGAAATTCTGTGCATGCAAATAGCAACCGGTTTGCAACTTTTGCTGATTTCTCACAGTTAATTGCTGTATTATTGCAAACAGATTGTATGTAATTGCCAACTTGATCCAATTCAATTGCAGAAAGACTCTGTCTTACTGCTTTTTTTTATTGCTGTACTGACATAACAAAGTCGCTTGAAAGATGACACGGACTTGGTCCCCATCTCTGAAACAACCATTTCAAAGGCAGCAAAACTGCAAGTTCATTGCTCACAGTTGCAATAATTTTGGTTGTGCCATGGTCCCAAACTACTATTTTCCCTCGGGTGGCTGCAGCATTACTGTGGACAATTTTATACCACTATTGTCAATTTGCTCAACACAACAGAATAACAACTACTGAAGCCTTACTTCCAGAACTGCTAAAAGCCCTATCTATTTATTTTATGTGATTATAACAGTGAGCTACTATCAGTCAAAACACTCTGTGTAAAAGAGTTACCATAAAGCACAGAACAAAAAATCCAGTAAGGATTATTGGCTCTGAGAGGAAGTAATGATATGGCTTAAAAGAGTCCATCTGTACCCTGTCCCGCTCCCTATGCCAACGTCTTTCTCTGCCTCCAACAATTTGTCACTTTACTCTTGGCCATGCTCTCTTTCATGTGCATCCTCTGGTGTCATTCACAGTATGTTTGAGTCCAGAGGGAGATCTGCTGCTCTGTGTTTTACACATGAGGCAGCTGGACAGACAGAGACAGGCAATTAAAGCATAATTAGAGAGTCCTATGTCCAATCTGAGCCTAGAGCAGCATCTGTGTGTGTGTGTGTGCAAGAGTGTTTGTGTACTTAGAGGCACAGACTGTTGGTTGTCACTGCATGTGTGTGTGTGTGTGTGTTTGAGAGAGAGAGAAATAAAGAAAGAGTGGTGGGGGCTGTCTGAGGGAGTACTTGCTACGTGGGGGTCTCGTTAGCTGATGCAGGCCAGCTAATCGGATTTAGCCAAAGAGAGAGAAAGTGCGCGTGTGAGGTTGTGTGCGATGGGGTGCATGACCGGAGAGAAAGACAGATGGGAACAAGACGGTCAGACTGTGACCTCACTCTCTCTCACACACACACACACAGTTACTCTTACAGTATATCTATAATGCATGTGATATTTATGAGCAACTGAACCACCCCAAAAGCTATAGTTAAGCACATTGTGTGGAGAAAAAATAAAAAGATTCATGTCTGCAGTCAAAGCATCATGGCAGAGCAGAGCAGACCCAGAGAGTCCCACATCTACTGAAAAGTTAATGTGAAACCATCTTTAATACGCTCTGTGTCTCCCTCGTTTTACCCTTTTCTTCAACTTGTCTTCCTGCCTACCTCTTTTTAATACATACACTGACACACACACACACACAAGCGGGTGCCCCTCATTATGAAAAGAACCAGCTGGATCCTCTCTCCTGTCCTCTTTTCCTCTGTTGTTCTCGCCTCACCTACTGCCGCATTCTGGACATCAAACCAGGAGCCTCTTTCTCTCGTCAACGCTCCTCTTTTTATCCCCCATTCTCAAAGAGCATTCTTTAATACCCAATGCACAAACTTGCCTCTCTGTCTTTTCTGTGCATGATAGAAAAAAAGAATGGAAGAAAGAAAATACGCAAGAGGGAGGGGAAGGGAGGGTGGAGAATAAAGAAAGTGGAAGAATATATGTGCAAGAATAGCCCAATCTGCATGGAAATCACCAACATTTACCAACTAGACCTGCTTTTGATGACACCATACTCCCGCTGTTACTGATACTACCTGCTCGCCTCCCTTTAAACCAAACACCACTTGGGCAAGGGGTGATGGATGATGCTAATATTAGATTTCAGTAAACATGTGTCACAGAAATTTACTCCAGTGCCAAGAGTGTGATGGAGTGTGCGCAGAAGATCATCAAGAAGCAAGTATGAAGTTGGGCAAAAAAAAAAAATGTGGCTGATAGATGAGGAGTATCAATAATTGTGTGTGTGTGTGTGTGTGTGAAAATGCGTGTGGTCCGAAGGATCCCCGGCCTCTAACAGGATTAGTGTGTCTGACTGTTGGCAAAGCAAACAGCACGCAGCTCCAGAAGACACTGCTTCAATGTCATAAGAAGTGAGTCACCTACAGCATGAGGTTACTAAAACAAACACTCCATCCATAATTCTTCATTTTCCACTGCCCAGTGGCTTTTGCAGTACGTTCAGAAATGTTTCTCCATCTCGTTACAGTTTCCTTCTATGCTTTGAAAAAACCGGCGAGTTCCGCAGCTGAATCACTACCTGTTTATGTTTGTGTTCAGAGAACGTGCAGTAGCTACCAAGGCTACATGCATTTTTTATCAGCTAAGCTGTGGGCTACACAACGGCTGTTGTTTGTTTGTATGTTAAGAGAGTATTCGTGTTCCACGGAGCCTTCAGTTAAGATTCTCGCTTTCTATCATAAAGTAAAATAAGGAATGAAAACCATTACTCAAAAAGATGCAGCCCGAGACTGCGGTTCTTGGTATCAGTGA
This sequence comes from Apistogramma diplotaenia, assembly GCA_015052665.1. Taxonomy (NCBI): domain Eukaryota; kingdom Metazoa; phylum Chordata; class Actinopteri; order Cichliformes; family Cichlidae; genus Apistogramma; species Apistogramma diplotaenia. The sequence continues at coordinate 21,923 of VOQJ01011453.1, forward strand.
TGTAAAATGACTGTGAGTATTAAAAGAAATAAAAATAAAAAAATCACTGCCAACACGTGTTAGAAATGGACGCCATCGTCAGAGACGCAGTGTGAGCAGCTCACGGGAGAGGGTGTGTGGCAGCGGGTCATGGCAGGGTTCCCTCAGCTCCTGATATTGGCTGTTAATGTTCCAGACTGGATCACACTCAGATCGTGTGTTTACAGGACCTTCGTGTCCACTCACTCCTTACATTTGTCTGCTACAAGGGAACAGTCTGCTCTGCTCAGGAAACTCATTCTGTTCTGCGAGTTTCATTTTGGCAGACAAATTCAATCCATGTCAGAAATGTACCCACAAGGGCCTGCTGTACTAGAGCTAAAGTGAATACAAAGAGTTTAAATATATTGTGGCATGGGGTAGGCTGTGTGTGTGTGTGCGTGTGTTTGCAAGGGGTCTGGGTGGGTCACGCTGCCAGAGTCAGGGTGGGTCCTTGTATGGCCTGGAGTCGTCAACGCCTGACTGATGAGAAAAGAACAGGTGCAGCACGGGAACAGCAGCTGCTGCAAAACACACACACACACACACACCATGAATGCCCCATGGAGAGGGCAGGGAAGAGAGTGAGAAAAAAACACAGTGAGGTCTCAGCCCACATGGCAGTGAAAGAAAGGCGAAGTTTCCCAATCGAGGTTTCAGAAAAGTGTCTTGCTGAAGTAAAACTTTTACTAAGGAGACAAAATACAGAAACACAAATTGTGAAAACGAAACAGAGAAATACAACACAGACTCACTGTCTGTCTCCTTGGTAACTAATAATGAGCGTATCCATTATAAGTTCACATATAGCTGACTGAGTGTTATTATGTATGTGGGATTCCTGCTGACCTTTGAGCGAGACGTTCGGATATACATCTGATGGCAATTAGATTCTCGCTGTGATTTACTTTATTAATGTGATTATGTTTCAGAAAGTTCAAGTGGTTTACATCCCATTACAATAAAAAGTAAGTATTTCCTGTTCATCCACCACATTATGTTTCAAGCAGTTTGGTGCTTAACAGTACATGTAAAGCAAATAGCTCTTTTACTGCTACTTGTATTTGCCGCTGTCTTGTGTTGACACATACCAAGAGAAAGATATTTCCCTGAGTGGGACTGAAAGTATTTTAAGTGTCTTCGCAGAAGACTTACGAGAGTCCCAGAAGAAATAGATGTTCTAAACAAATTCCTTTATGCCTGCTTAATTTGCAACTGCAATTTGTAACTGCACTTCTAAATTAAAATCGATGATTTGTTAATGAATGTGCACCGTAGAGAGAATTAATAGAAATTCTTGGAGCGTTCAGCAACTCCTAAGAAAGAAGAAGAAGAAGAAGAAGAAGAAGAAGAAGGGAAAAAAACAACTCAAACAGTCGAGGACTGACTGTAATGAACTTCACAAGAATTCCCAGGAAGATCTTCTTTGAGGATTTTTTTAACCCGGTGTTACACAGAAAGCAGCACTCCAAAGCACCAATTACAGCAACCAGAGATTTCGCTTCAGTCTTGTAAATCTCATCTGTCCGTTCACAAAGCAGTTTAAAGCCTCTGCAGTCATAACTCTGGGTCGATAGCAGAGGTCTATTGTACCACTACAATGATATCTGATCTAATTGATGTCAAACACAGTAATATGTTTATTGCTCATATTTCATTGCTTGGGGCATCTTGGTGCTCTTGTTTTATTATGGATTGCCTGCATTTCATAAGGGCAATAAGTTTTATCTGTATGTGTTTTCGAGGAGGGGGTCTTGATTAAAAGTAAGATAGATGGACTCAGGATGTTCAGATACCGCATATTATATCCGGACATAGGGGATAAGAAGACGCCTAGCTGTCTTCCTGTCTGGACTTGTACTGATGTACCACCTAAGAAGAAGTAAGATTCACACCTGGGACCCTGCAGCAACACACACACACACACACACATTCAGGATGCTGCAACTTTTTTATGAGAGGGGAGGCAAAGGAGAGCCTATAAACGGATGACAGATTTTAGATGTCAAATAAGGATTCTGTGACCTTTTATAAACTTTTTTTTTTTGCATTAGCTTAATTTGTTTCCTCTCTTGGGCTGCAGCATCAGCCTTCTTGCTTAAAACCTGTTTTATCTTTTTGCTTCAGAAATCCAAGGCATACTCTCAATGACGCTGAAGTGATTAGCACTTAAAACACGTTTCACTTGATGCGGATTCAGAGGTCGAGCTTCATTTGAAATGAGTGCAGGGAGACAGAGGACAGAGTAAGGAGGGAACATGGAAATTAGTTTAGAAGGTCTGCTGCTCCCGGGGACTCGATGTTGACGTAATGCAGCTGGGCCAAAAACAGGGGCTAATAGCTGTTAGCCTTGTTCGCATCGCTTTTCTCCACTGCCATAAACTCTGCAGTCAAAGCATCTGTGCATCCAGCTCAGTGCTGTAACACGCAGTGCCCCGAGTCATCGCAAAGTGTGACAACTGCATACCAAGCTGCCTGTGTGCAGGGGAATGTTGGCTGCTTCAGAGTGGAGGGGCAAAGAGGTAACATCACAGTGGGCGCAGTTGCGACAGATAAATCACAGCTTTACTAGTGTGTGTGTTGTGTCATCTCGCGGCGGTTTAGGGGCTCAGTACAAACAGTGTGAAGAGGGCTACAAGGTCGGCCCCTCACTCTCTCTTTAGTGAACCGGGAGATTTCCCTTCATCCGTTTGCTGCTCTGGCAACGGGGTGAGAAGTCAACCTCTTTCAAACACAGGGGTTTGAAGCTATGTGGTCAATAAGAGCATGTGTGTGTGTGTGTGAGGGGGGGTCCTCTTCTAACATAAGCCAGTGAGTCAGAAGGAGGTGAGCAGAACAAGGATAGATGGTAGAAACCATGAGATAGAAAAAAAACAGTGCATGAGCAGAATATGAATATGCCGAGCTGACATTGCAGTCCTCTACCTCGTTCCGCAGAGGCAATTCTAGAGAAAAAAAATACAACAAAGCCAATAAATCTTACAAAGAAATTATAAATAGAGCTATTATATATGAGTCTTGTGAGTTTTAGTGCTGTGTAAGTGCTTCAGCAAAAGTGGGTTTGATATATCGCCTCACTGATAAAGCAAAGGATTCTCTGAGTGTCCTTCCCCATTACAGTTAGCTGAGTAAAACTGAACTCATCTCTCATACAGACTAATTCTCTTATAAGACTAATGTCTTTTAGCTGACACAATCTTGTGCCATTATATCTGACTCCATTAACAGTGTCTTAGCACAACAATAGCTAGTGTCTTGCTCATAGCAGAATTCACATTAGGGTTTTAATACTACAAAAAAAGCAATACATGCAAGATTTGATAAAACAAAAAATATCAAGCAGATTTCATTACTTTTTGACTCAAAGGGCAAAAAACAGAGAGGGTCCACCAATTACCACAGTTTGTCTCCTCCTGGCTGCCTTTTCATTTTCAGAGGGAACTCAATTTAGTGAAAGGGGTAAGGCAAGAGAACGTGGGTGTATGTGTGTCCCGATCGACTCTGAGAGAACCCAATCAGTGGATGTCACTAAAAGGGCAGAGATGAGAAAAGGTGTTAATATTTAATGTTTCAGGGGCCTCCGAATCTGGGCCTCCTTCCATCTTCTCCCTCTTCGTTCCATCCCTCTTGCCTGAGGCACTCCAATTAACATACCCTGTCCTTTTCTCCCCCCCAACACACACCCCCACCCACAATCTTTCCCGCTATTCCTGTCCTTCCTTGAAACACAGCCCCTGGCAAAAATAAAACGTATAAATAGGATGAGAGAGGAGGCAGGAATGGTGAGATAGGCAGAAAAAAATGGGAAGGGTTTGACTTCAGTGTGGTGCAAAGTTTGAATGAGAACAAGTTGAGAAAGCTAGAGGCTCTCAGGGTAGAGAAAAGCAGATGCGGGAGAAAAATGAGGAAGACTAAGTGAGGGAAGCAGAAGATCCCCTGTGTGTTTTCAATTCCACTCTGCCTCTACCTATTTATTAAGGTAAATGACTTGCTTTAATGGGCCAAAATGATATGCAGTGTTTGGCAGAAGCAATCTGCTTCAATATGTTGTCAGTAACGTCGCTGGTGTCCATAATAGGCAATCCTAATGAGGTGCATTCAGTGATGAGAGAGGCAGTAAAGATTATAAATTGCTCGCAGGATCCCATAAAAGCAGGGGCAGCACTGGAAAGATGACGGATGAATGACAAGAGACTGACAATCGGGAGGGGCAAACTGGAGCGTTATAAATGTCCTGTTTGTGTATGTGCTCTTACGGGTTTCAGCAAAAGGGGAGTGATGTATGGCTCTCGTGGTGATTTAGGTGGGTGACTAACAGCATGCAGATTTTATCCTGAATTTTTGCCCCTAACAAGAGTCAAGCTCCAGCCCACATTTCCTCTGATGTAACCAGTGGAATATTTTAGAAATCTCAGTGCCTACTACCTGCTCCACCTCAGTTCCATAACAGAGAGCAAAGCTTCATCCAGAGCAACAATGTAACCGTTTGCACAGAATGATCAACGCGCCCTGTTAAACCGAGTTTATGTGTAAGATCTCACATAATCACACGGGCTCGAGTTATAAGGTGGTTTAAAAGTCCACATGTAATTGTGACACATTTGCATATTTCAGGAAAAAAGCACGAGGAAGGGCCTCAACATTTGCTGACAGCACAAAATTCTGGTGGCGTGTGTAAGTTTAAGAGTAACTGATTAACTGTGTGCAGGGCTGCAACATCACAACACCCTCCTATGAGAAAGCTGAATGAATGAGATCATTTTAAATTTTAGACATGCATTTTAGGATTTTATTGCTCCGTCTTACCGAACGGTGCTGCCTCAGTATTTAAGGCTTTAAGTGAAAACCAGAATCCTTTATTTTTCTTAAAGTGGCCTTGTGGTCGATCATTTTCAGTGTTCACAGGAAAATCTTTAAAACAAAGGTTTATTGAAGGGGGAAAAAAAGATCCTTTTAAAACAAAAGCACTCTCCCAGGGTTCACTGCCCTTCATTAAAGGTAAAACACACATGGCTCCACGCTGTTTTGAGCACTGTGGAATAACATCAATCCCGTTACGTCCGTGGATATTGGTTTAGAGCAAAGACTTCTTTGACATTGGACTCAAACTGAAGAAATAACACAGATAACGTTTTCCCAACTATGGTGTTATGACAAATGTCCTCAGTGGCTGGATTATGTTAAGAGTTAAGAGTTGCATGCGAAGTCCTACATATGAACTACACCGTTGCCACTAGGAGGAGTAATGGTTAAGGTGCATGACTGTGACACCGAGACATCGTGACTTCTGTCTGTAGCCAACAAATGCACTTTAAGTTAAGGTTAAAGCTTTAAATATTGAATTTGTTTTTCTAGGCCAGCCTGATGGGGCTAAGTGGTTAGGGTGCACACCACATGCAGGTGGACCCCCCCCTCCAACCCATCCAGAGCAGCTGAGACCTCCAGCCAGGTGGCCATCTCTGCAGTGCATGACTAATAATGGCAAAAATAAGAGAAATTTCAATGTTTAGAAGAAATATATTTCTTCTAAACATAGTTTCTTCCTTACTTGTGTATAAATGTGGGGCAGAACACTTCAAAATAAAGAAGCTGTTTCCTCAAAATGAAAACTCGCTCACACCTCTGTCTCTTGCACTCGGGCCACATGACAGAGGAGAGACAGAGGGCGGAAAGGCTGACTCAGTATAAATAAGGGGAGAGACATTAAGACTACAGTTAATCTCACTAAAAGGGTTAGGACAAAGTACTGCTGCTTCTGCTGTCTCTCTCGTTTCCCCTTTCCCTCAATCATTTAATCAATTCATTCTGCAAGTCATTTCCTAAAATACTCTGCAGATAAATACTCTGCATAAAGTAGCTCTTACGCCCATTTACTGTAAGGAAAAACCGACTGTAATGTTACCGCTACAGTATTTGTATATATGTGTGTGTGTGTGCGGCTCTTTGAAAACACAATGGCTGTTACTGTTTGACTAAGATTTTTGTAAAAAGATAGCAGAAACCGGCGTCCCCGAGGGAAAATAAGATAAGTTGTAAGGTGAGGAAAAGGTGAAAGCCAATATGTCTCTTTGTGGGTCTAAAATTTCTGCTGTTGACCCTGCTAACACCCCCCCCCCCCCACCCCCACACCCACC
>VOQJ01011459.1:0-18524 GCA_015052665.1 Apistogramma diplotaenia
TCTCGGCGTTCTCTTTCATCCCTGTCTCTCCTCTCCCTCTCATCCCGTTCTCGTCGTTCTCTCTCATCCCTGTCTTTCTTCTCCCTCTCATCCCGATCCCTCCTCTCCCTCTCATCCCTCCTCTCCCTCTCATCCCTCCTCTCCCTCTCATCCCGATCCCTCCTCTCCCGCTCATCCCGATCCCTCCTCTCCCGCTCATCCCGATCCCTCCTCTCCCGCTCATCCCGATCTCCCCTCCTTTCTCTGTCTCTATCCGTCCTTTCATCTCTCAATTCTCGCCTGTCTCTGAAGTCTCTCTCTTCCTTCCGGTCAACTCCACCATCCCTTTCCCTTCTTTCCACATCCTCCCTGTCCTTCTTTTCATCTCTGCCATCTCTCCTCTCGTCTCTACGGTATCTATCATCTTGTTGAGGCCCTCGAGGTAGAGATCCTCTCTTATCAATATCTGATGCCAGACGGCTTCGTCTGTCTGCCTCAACAGCGAGCCGTGCATGAGTGTCCACGTCCAGAGGTGCCCGGTTACTTCGAGAAGCATCAGATGGCGCTCGGCCACGGCGTTCATCTAGCAGGGACAGCCTGGGATTCATCTTGATGTCAGACTCTCCTCGAGACACTCGCACCCCTGCTTGGGAGAGCCTGTCTACTTCCATTGGCACAGGATGGCCATTTTTAACCGGTGCAGCTTTGGAGTGGTTCACATCGTTGCCCTCTGTCAAAACCAGTGAAACAGTTGTCGTTAAAGTCGGAGCCAGTGCAGCCGCAGCATGAGCAGCCACATTTCCACCTACCAGTCTCTGGCGTATCCTTCAGAATGCCTTTTGCAATCAGCTCTTGGCGACTTTTCCTGATGGAAATCTTTCTTTCCAAATCTTTAAAAGAAAAAAGAAAAAAAAGTGATGTAATGTGATGTAATGCACACAACAGGTAAACATGGGAAAATCTGCAAGCATACCTTTGGATGCTTCAGTGAACTTTTCACTTGGCTTCTTCTTCCTCCATTTCCAGGGCTTGAAGATATTTCCCATTTTGGAGAGCTTGCCTTTGCGTTTAGCTGGAGGTGTTCCTCCACCCGAGCTTCCTTCATCCCCTCCTTTTGTGCTCTGTTGCAGGTCAACCTCATTGTCTGCGTGCACAGGAAATATGAAAAGGAGTTTGACTCATGGCAACAGGGACTACAGATACAGTTCAGGAACCTTAGTTCATGATTAGTGAACAAGGTTGTAAACGTCACACAAAGCAAAGCTACATTAATAAAAACGTTCCATATATTACAAGCTACAAGTGTTAATATCAACCTGATAAATACTCTGCTGTCAGCAGCCTTCTAGCCAGCGGTTGACCGGCCGGCGTTGCGCCTTGCTGAGCCGCCGATGCGCCGGGCTGAGGATTTCACCGGCTCAGCGGTTAGCATTAGCATGCTATTAGCATTAGCATGCTAATGCTAACACTCCGCTGGCACGCCGTGCTGAAAATCTTTTCTGGCTAGAAGCCTGTGTCAGCGTCCTTTATTTTGAGAATCCTACAACTATCAACCATAAAAACAGAACAGTGTGGATCAGTGACAGTTATATTCCAGACGCAGGGCAGGGCTCAGACCGTCTAATCAACTGACATAATAAAGGCTCTAAAAATTCCACTCTTCCACCTGCTACCATTTACAAGGAGGTGCCAGTTAACATGATTTCTTTTTACACTACAGTGACAGTAGGGACTTAAGATTGTGCATTTGTTACACCATCATTATCAAGTTTTTTTTTTTATATTCTCGGCTTAAACTAACAACAACAACAACAGGAGAGAGGAAAAAAATAAAAAAAAAATAACGGTGCACGTCAGAGACAGAAACCATGACTCAAAATTCCAGAGAAGGTCTATTGCTACTGAAAATCCTAAGCAGTCAGAGCTGGGTGTGAATCTACCCTCATATTCTTTGGTGATGAGTCTTAAGGCAGCAGTTACAGGAGTTACACAATACTGCACAGTAGCATGCAGACAGTGACAGGAAGGCCTGTGGCGTTTCACGGTTTAATGTGCGGGGGGGGGAACATTCGTTGCAGCTGTTACATTTCACAGTTTAGCAGTTTAGTACTATAAATGAATGAGTTCACTTTACATATTGCCAGTCAATCACATGCTTAAACAGGATCAAAAAGGCTGTGTTTAATATGTATTCACTGAGGACGTGTCACAGTCAGACAGGGTCGAGGCTGGATCCTTCACAACTGAGCTATGAATAGTGTTGTTCAGGGTTTAGTTAAATGTGGCCACTGTTAAAAGCCCTCAGGACATCGTGCTCCCCTGTGGAGCAAAAAAATGGGAATCTGGAAAAATTCCTGGAGGGACAAGGCTGAAAAATCTATATTGGATGCCCATGATCTTAGTGCAGTGTCACCCGAGGGCCCAAACAGCAGGCAGGATTCTGTCATGGAAACGACAGCCCGGGCTCAGAACACTTTCAGATATCACTGTCTGTGAACACGGATCACCACGCCATCCACAGATGCATGTTGTGAAGCAGCCTCAAACCATAAACATGATCCAAAAAACACGAGAAACAAAAACATTCCTCTTCAAGAAGTCCAGGAACTGGTCTCCTCAGGTCCCATATGTTTAAAAAGAAGAGATGATACTACACAGTGGACAGCATGGCCCTGTCCCTGTCCATCAAGCTCAAAAATGTCTTTTTTTTCCTTTAAAGTGGCAATTTTCTCAGTTAGAAAACATGTAAAATCAGACTGAAAGTTTAGCATATCCAACCTCAACATGCGTCTACGCAGTGCTCCAGTTACACCTCAGAAACACTACACAGTGGTGGCTGAGCAGATCCTGTCGCATCAGAGCTACGAAAAAGAACATTTCTGAGCCAATTAAGTTCTGGGAGGAGCCAGGAGAAGGCAGAGAGCTACCTAGGTAAATTAGAGAGCAGGTATTCAAAAGTAAAAAGATGTTAAGTAAATATTTATACAGGTTATCCAAAAAATAAATAAATAAAATACCATTTCACACCAGTCGCACTGACAAGGCTGCCAATGCCGCAGATGTGTCTACATTTAATTTTTAATTTACCGCCCTCATGAAATATTCACTGAAAAAACAGACCCCGACATCGGGGACTAACTCCCCAGGATGTTGTTTGAACTGCTCCAGGTCTCATAATTGTTTATTAAAGGGTCGGCATGCTCACACATGAGTGTGCCCATCTCTGTCTGACCAGGTAACCCTAATCATAAGAACCAACCACAGTATCCAGGTCCAAGCTGACGTCAGCTGTGTCGATTTAAATGCAGCTTGTTTAACCTGCCCCAAAGGAGAACATGCAGGACAAAAAAGGCTTTGATCTGATGGAGGTCAACTATACTCAGAGGCATTAAAATGCAACAATGCAGCATTTTCATAACTTTACAGCCCAAAATGCTGTCCAGTAATGCAAGTAATGCCAGTATAACAACATGATGATTGGTACCTTTTGCATTTTAATACCCGTCTGTACACCTAAAGCATTTTAACAATGGACACAAAAAGGTTTAAAAAAATTATTATGAGGGCGGCGCGGGGGAGGAGAGAGGTAGTGGAGGAGGAGACGCAGCAAAAATAGCACGAGGTGAACACTGCCTCAGGTTGGTGAACTCAAATCTGTCAGCGCCTCTAAAACGTGTCACACTGAGCCACAGATTCACAGTTCTTTCACCATTTTCTCATGTCGACCAAATCGAAAAACAAATTAATTACTCAGAACATATTCAGATCAGAGAATGGTGAAAAACACCCAGAAATCTGTCGGGTTGTAGACATGAAATGAGGGATGCTGCTCAGAAAAACGTCAGGCAGCAGGACCGCATCTCTCTCTCACTCTTCCTCCTCTCACACTGTGGCTCAGGTACACGTCATGGTGGGTAACCATGGTAACATTAGGACGCTCTGTGTCTGTCGCTCAGAGACTCTCAAGTCCCAAACGAGAACATCAATACTAAACCCCCCCATTGTTTCAATATCCTCACGCCTCTGTGAAAGACACTTTCTTTTCACAGTTAAAGTGAAAATGAGAGAAAAGAAGCCACAGCGAGGAAAAACACACCAGCAGAGCTCCTCCTCCTCACTGGTAGAACATGTGAGAGCAGTGCTGTTCTTAGTGGAAAAGTCCAACTGTCCTGTGTGGCTGCTTGTTTTACTGTAAAGCTAACGATGCTGGGTGTACAGCGGGCAGCCACAGGTTGAGCTGATAGTGTGGACACACACACAGTTTTCCATGTTTCAAATCAGAGCAGAGGAAAGGATGCCCAGGTTGGAGTCGGGTGCACTTTTCAACTACAATCATTTTCAGTGAGAGAACGTTGAGTTTTTCCACGTTTGACATTTCTAATGCAAGTTAAAAGCTGTATATTTAATTCTGCAGCTCTGTATGCACCATTTGCTGTCAACATGCAGTAATTCTTCATTTGGCTTTTCCAGGATCTGTGACACGACCAGTTTCAGATTAACCGCTTTGATAATGAGTAACTTCTACACTGATTTGCATTACTGTTGGAGGGGCAACTGCAGGCTCACTATCCCAAACACTTGTACTATTAATAGAACAGAATAGAAGGCATTTATTGTCATTATACAGATGTACAATGAGACTGGAGGTCAGTTAAAATCTACTCATCGCCGTCTCCCCAGCAATGGGGACACGAATTAATAAGTATTACTATATTAAATTCTGTCATTTATCACGAGCCAGGAAAGCATGTGTACTTTTAGAGGATTTTTGTTTTCTCCCTCCTTTTAGACAGAAATGCTATTTGTGGCACAGCAGTTAGATACCAGCTGATGACATCACTATTATTTTACATGTCGTCCAACAGGACCAGTGTCAGGCAGCACCCATATTCAGCAGATAACCTGGAGCATTATTTCAGCCATTTGTAGATTGACAATTTTCTGTCTGTTGGTCAGACAAAATAAGATTTCTGAGATCGGTTTATGGAAGAAACAGTTGCCAAATCATTGAAAATGCGAAGCGATGACCCTCCACTCCCAACAAAACTGAAAATATATATTTTTTGTTTGTTTTTTTTGTCTGTAGGATGTGACCACGCTGTTGGATGCATGTGTGGAATCCCAGGCTGAAATGCAGGCACGGAGAGGTCAGTGATCTCTGCACTGATCGCTGGCTCCCAGCTATTTCTGACACATGGTGTTTAACGGGAGGGGCAGGGTGGCAGTAAACTGGGAGAACACTGATGTGATGAGAAATATGTTGTGTGACGACCTTGCGTTACAGCGAATGGACAAGGCTGGTTCTCGCGGAGTGAGCAGAGACATAAGGGCAGTCACCCCTAACAGGCACAGGCGAGGAAAAATGGCAAACGCTCACGTACAAGCTACAAGTTTGCATCTGACCTTAGTGACACCTAACTCCCAAAAGAGTAATAAAAGGATTAAAGCTGCACTAACCAACTGGCACTGAGGTAACAACCTGCAGTCCTCTAGTCAAGCCATCCATATGACTCATGCCTGTCATATGACGCACTGACGGCAAACTCCACTAAACCGCACAGCAGAGGCAAAAATACATTTTGCACAGAGAGCAAATATGTAACGAAGATGTTCTCGTGTTACTTGTTTTGCAAAGGAAGAAGTGTTGCAAAATATTTGAAGAGAAACTACCCAGCAGCATACCACATCACAGCAGGCCAGGAGTGACACACTTTGAGATATTATGCAAAGAAGAAGAAAAAAACCCGCGTGGTACGCAGATGCTTGACTCCAAAAAACGACAAGCTGTATTATGAAGAACTGTGAGAGTGCAAATACAAATGTTCCTTTTGACAGTAAAAAAAAACCCAGCTCTGAATGTTTGCTCTGCAATTTGCTTAAGCAAAAACAAAACAAAGGCTTTACGGTTCCCTGCAGACCTGTGAATTACAGGCTCGAGGAGTCGGGTCGAGTTAAAACGCGAGGAGAGCTGGAGTCAGCTGCTGCCTCGAACCCCCAAATCTCGGTTTTCAGAAAAGCTTCCACTCGGAGGCGAGTGCTGTGTGCACACAGAAGGGTTTGTGCGGCTTTCATATTTCACAATCACCACATTCCATCTGCATGCATTCTTCTGCACCTGTCTGTGCCTGCCACCTTCCATTTTCTCTCTGCTTTGAAAACACCTGTTCATCTATACCCTCTACTCACACTGCATCCTCTGGCTGCCAGATTCATTTCTCATCTGAAAAAGCAGCCGCAGACGTGTTTGTGACGGCTGTTAAGTGCAGAGCGTCTGGCCTCGGACTCACCCGTGTTGTGTTGGGCTTGTTGCTGGGCCACAGTCTCGCTGCTAGCACTGTGTCCCATGCTATGGTTTCTGTCCCTGCTGGCCTGCCAGGCGCTGCCTCTCCCAAGGCCCGCGGCAGCACAGGAAAACCTGAAGCCACCTCGCTCCACTCCAAACAGACAGAGCTCCTGTAACTCAACACTGCCTTGACTCCTCACTTGCGTCCTTTAATATCTACAGTCTTGCCCTCCCTTCAGCTTGTGCTATTCCTCCCTCCCAGCCTCCCTCCCTCCTTCTCGCTTTAAAACACAAACACACTCCCTCGCTTAGTTCTTTGGTCCCTCCCTTCATGGAGCGCTGCCTTCATAAATAAGGTACACCTATAAGGTAATCCAGCAGTCTGGGGTGTCTTTCATTCTTTAGAACTGATTTTTCTGGGAGACCTCTGAGGATCGGCCAGGTCAATCATCAAGGCTTGAGGGACACGAAACACGCTGGGACCACCCACTTGCGCCATTTTGCCGAGTGACAAAACATTACCGCCTTTAGGGCAAAGGGGGGGTGAGGTGGGGGGGCGGGATCTGCAGGGTGAGGTAACTCGAGAAGTGGAAGGTGAACTGAGCCAAGGTGGAGCTCTGTGCCAGAGAAGAGGAAATGGCACCGTGCAGGTGTCCAGTGACTCCCTGGAGATTGTCCTTTAAAGCCACAACACGACAAGCAAACAAGCAATGCTGTTTGACACCGCAGCTGTGGAGCTACATTTCCTTTAAATTTTACTGCTAATGCTTTCAATTCAACTTCATCTAAGCTGGTTATTGTTTAAAAATAAAAATCAGCATCTTTTTCTGGGAACACTCGTTTTTTTCGCTTAGCATTTGGCAGAATTCCTTCTTGCAAGCTAGTAAGACAAACAGTCCAAAAAAGTATGTTAACTACTTTTTTCTTGACTCAAAATTTAGTTTGCAGAACATGTTGGAAGTCTCCAAAAAGAACAGAAGAGTCCACTGTGATAACAGTGTAATAAAAGCATGCTACTGCCACGGTCCCGGGTGCAAGTGGTTTCAACTTGAGGGTTTTTTTAAAAGTTTAAAATGAAGTGGAGCCTCAGCAAACAATCGGTGTGTTTTGAGGACATGAGAACTTCAGAAGCTGACATCAAGATCTGATCCGACACTGTTGCTCCCTCTACAGTCCGACCGCAGTCACAGCACCTCAACGCCACCAACACAGGAATGTGTGGAATGCACACACACACACACACACACAAGTGGGCTTACTCGTACAAGGACAGCAATTAGGACAACAATCCTTGAAATCCTGGCAAAACAAACGGGGAAGTTCACACCTTTGACAATTACTGCTGAACACTCATCACGGTGCTTAAATATTTCTTTCAGGAGCAGAGAAGCAAACACATTTTAGTTCAGGTTTTCCAGCAACTTGTGAGTGAGACAACATGGAAGAAGCTCAGAAAGAAAATATTGACTTGATGACTCACAAAAACATCGCATTTATGATAACAACCGCAAATCACACAAACGTATAAAATGACCTCCTGCTAAAAGGCATCTGTGGATCGACACACAAGAACACGTGAGGCTTTTCGGTTGCTCAACAGCATCACTTTTAGAGCAGAGCTGAGGAGGAAGTGCAGTTTATTTTTACTGCTTGGCTACAGGGACGGGCAGGGATGAGTAGATCAAGCTTCCTTAATCTTCTTCATCTTGGCCCGGTGCTCATACAACTACGCTCTACTCTACTGCGGCACTTCAATGGATCAAAGCGATCTGAGATTATTTTTCTGAACACAATCACAAATGTTATTTTACTTGAGCACAACGTGTACTGAAACGAAAAGACACTACCGTTTGAAGAGACGTAAACAACATTAACACAAACAAGACAGAAAACCAGCTTACTCACGGTTATATTCAGACTGCACAGCCATCCCAGGTGTGTTTTCAGATTAACTACACGGCAATAATTCAGCGTAGAACAAAAGATCCTCTGGGCTACGTGAGCGTGCAGCCGATACCAAGAAGCCGTCAAACGATCAGCGGTGAAAACAGACACAAGGCCACACTGCAGTGAGAAGTCGTCAGCTTGACTAACCTACAGGTGTGTCCTCTGCGTAAGGGCCAATCAGATAGCTGCAGTGATAACACAATGTCTCACAGGACAACCCCTATATGGGCATCCCCTTATCATCGTCTCTTAAACTATAGAAGCTTTTCTATGTGTTCGTCATAAACCGCTTCTCACAGAGTATATACATTAAGACAAAATATTTATATTATTGCATAAAAATGTGTTTTTCTTACCATGATTTTCCATCACTGTGCAAACTCAGCAGTCGGCAGCTCCTGAAAGTAATAGGATACAAACCATTAACCATGAAGTAATAATTATAAACAAGCAACACAGATTATAAGATGTTCTCCTCACTTCTGTGACCCAACATAAAGTTTTATTTCATACAATTTTTATTAGTTGTTACAAAATGTTCAAGTAATTCAAAAAATTTTAAAAAGCCTAAAATGACACAATGACCCCCTTGTTGGAATATGGAACCCCAAAGCAAATACTGATATTTGACTCATAAAAACACTTGAAATTACCAGAATGAGTCCAGTCAGTGAAGCCTCCACATTATTACTGAGCAACTCAGTGAATTACTCTGTTTGCTCCAATAGATTAGATGTTCCCTGCAGCTAATGGGGACACTGAAGCTGAACAAAAGCTCCTGTGTTAGCCAAGACGAACAGGGCATTAATTACCTCAAACAACGACTTAAGATCAATTCTGAGCTAAAAAGGCACAGAAAAAATGGTCACTACAAAGAAAGCATCAGGCTGTAGTGCTCTCTCTGCCACGAGCTAAGGAACAAAAATGAAACACTCAGCGACTAATATAAGTGTTACACGTCCAACAAAAAATAAAAACCACAAGATTCACTTCATTTCAAAATGTAGAAGGGAAATTCCATACTACAGCCGCTGAAAACCATTTCATAAAGGTAGCTTAACCCAGTAAAATAGAACACACACTCCCCTACAAAAAGTATCGGAACAGTGAAGCCAAAACCTTTATTTTTGCTACATAATGAAAACATTTGGGTTTGACATTAAGAGATGAATATGAACCCATATGGGTGCCTGAACCCACCCATTTTTCCTGTGAAAAAGTAACAGAACAGATCAACTTCAAAAGGTTAAAGTGAATAAGCCTTAATATTTGGCTGTAAATCATTTCCTTGCAACAACAGCATCAAGCCTGTGACCCACTGACATCACTGAACTTTTGCATTCTTCTTTTGTGACGCTGCCATCATGCGTTGCATCATCAATGAAGATTACTGAGCCCGTGCCAGAAGACGCCATGTGAGCCCACGCCATGACATTACTACCACCGTGCCTCACAGAATCTCTGAGGCTCGTCGCTGTATTTTTGGAAAATTCCGGCCGGTCTTCCTGCTCTTCTTGCTAATTAGTGCTTTGTGCAATGGCACTGACTGGATTTCCATCTTCTCTCAAAATTGCTTGTTTTCACCCACAGAGAGCTCTCTGCTTTTCAGGCTATAGGTGCAAATTGGCAGCCATGCTTCTGTCAGGGCAGCTGTGGCTGCATTAGTAGCTTACCTCCACCACGTATGTTTGTCTTTGAGTATCTAGAAAAGCGCTACATAAGTCTAATGCATTATTGATGTTATTATGACGATAGTTACTCCTCTAACTATAAATAAACAGTCTGCACAGGTAAAAGCCGAATGTGAAACTGCATTCAGCTCTATTTATTGTTTGAATAATCAATGTGACACACCTGGGCAACAAAGCAACTGTCGGTCACATGTTCCGATACTTCAGCTCACAAGCAAAACGGGTGGGTTCAGACAAAAGGTGCCATCATCTGAATTGTGTATCAAAAAGGAGGAGTCAGACACCAAAATCATGGTTCTGATTGTCCTGTAACTTTAAGACCAAGCAGCTGGGTGGGTTGGTAACTGATCACACAGTTAAATTCAGGATGACAAGGTCAAAAAAAGAAAAGAAAAAAAAAAGCAGCTGACACAGGCAAACTCACAGGAAGCAGCACAGGAGCTATTCAGAGGATGGCCCCTCTTGCCAGTTGGTCAGAATCAGTGGGTGCGGCTACACGGTGACGCGGACAGAGGTGGGTCCTAACAGCAGTATCACACTGCACTTTGGAATGTCACAAGTCTCTTGAGAACACGTTGGTGTAACCACACCCGTGTGACTGATGATGTGTACACTACAGAAAAAGAGGCTGAGTGTAGCCTGGTAGGCAGGAATGTCTCGATGATGTTCTATGTGAATTCAACTGCAGCCAAGATCAAGGGAATAATAAGCCAATAATTACTGTCTTCATGAGATTTTTTTTTTTTAAATGAGTGAGCTTACTTCGACTGAAGGTCATTGATTATCAATAAAAATGTTCCCCGGAAACAGTGTCCTTGAAGGTTCAAATGGGGGGAAAAAACTCAGCAGCAAAGTGATCCTATAAAATATACAAACATACATGAGGCAAGAGGACAAAAAGTCAACTTCCTTATTGCTGAGCTGTTTTGAAAACCTGCTGAGTAAACTGTTTTTAGATAAACTTTTAGTTTGTGCCATTTTCTTGGAATGCAGCAGCAGTCCCCCCCCCACCCAGGACACAGCACTCACTAATGATGGAAAAGGGAAAAAACACCTAGAAGCTGCTTGTTTAAAACAAAACATCCATTACCTCACACTCAACAGAACCACCTGTAAAACGTTAGGTTCAGCCTTCTAACAGAAGCTGCCCAACCCCTCCGCTCGGTCCATTCTGGTTCAGTCCAACTGGTTTGACAAGTCTTTGCTGACATGCTGAACAGCTGTACCTGCACTGCGCCTCAGCTGTTCCGCTTCTCTTAAGTAAACATGTCAATCCCAAGTATTCCCCAAAATGCCAACATCCTCAACAGTGCAGAACACTGAGGTCCAGTATATAAACAGATGCACATGATAAAAGCACATAAAAACAGGTCCTGCATACTAAACTGAAGACAAAGACAAACTAATAGTTAATAAATACACAAAGTAGCAGTTCAATCTGACCCAATAGTGATAAATATTTTCGTTACTTTCTTCCTAGTAAGGCTCAATCTATCTATTATTGATTATTTCCAACAGACAAGTATAGAAAGAGAAGTCGATACACAGTTCAACCCACAAATAATTCACTAGATAAAGTTGAGCACCACTGCAACCCAATTCTGTTCTCAAATATCCCCCCCAGCGCTGGTGCACGCTGGCAGCACAGCAAACAGAGGTGAGTTAATGTGCATCGGTTTGTTTGAGAAAAGCAGAACGCCTGAGCCAATGGACTCGGAGCTCAAAACACGTAAACATGTGCAAACACACACACACAGATGAGACAGCCCAGCTTCTGATGCACTTTGGTTTCACAGTAGTGTTTCCATGTTGGCTTTCTGACTCAAACCCGCATTGTACAAGTTACACAGGAGCCAAAACAGCTGCTAGATTTTCAGGTTTGTTAATAGGATACAACAAAGTTATGTCCTCACATTCTTTTTTTATAAGTAGTTCTCAGAAGACTTGTGCCAAGTTCAGAATCAGATCCAAAGTAAATATACATGCATTTCAAATCTAATACTGGAAACGGAGGATTGTTTAAATAAGATGTAAAGATGTTCATTAAAAGTTATGTCCTCACATTTTTTTGCATTTGTCAGTAACGTGGCATTAAAAAAAACTGAATTTAGATTTTGGGGGCGATGACAGCGATGATTATAGAAGTATGACTTTCAGGGAAAACAAAAAAACTTTTTAGAACCTTATTTTGGTGAAAGGTCAAAATTTTTTAAATCAAAGAAGTTTAAAACTTGGATTTTTATGGGTAATTAATCTAATTGTGAGAAGAGGCCGCGTGGGGATATTTACAGGTGGACAGGCTTGAAAAGGTGAGCTAAGATTGAAGTAATTGTTGACTAACCTAAAAAAAATTATTGACAGATTAATTGACTACCAAAATAATCTTATTTGCAGTGCTATTGTATACCTGCAGTTTTTATATTCGTGTAAGCACTGAAATTAAAATAAATTTGGATAATCCCATCTAAAGGGTCAGCGAAAGGAAACCAAGACAATGTCTTAATGAAGTCTTACAGTTGTTGTTACCCGATGACAGAAACATTTGTAACACTAAGTCACACTTCACCGCTCACCTGTGGAAGCATTAACACTAACAAAAAAGATGCCAACACCACCACAGCAACAAAGAGCGGCTGAAAGCCACATAAGCAGAATGTTAAGTAGTGTTTTGGACGTGTTCATTGAATTTTATCTAATTTTATTTAATGGCGATATTAATTTATTATTTTAATTCTACATACTTAACAATGAGGCACAACTACAGAGAGCCCTTGTATCTTCATACATAAGATTGCAGAATGAAATTCAGGGTCAATACTAAGGTTTACATTTTGATCTCATTTAAATGTTTTATTTGTTTGTGCCAGAAAACACGGAAATCTTCCTTATGAAAAGTATTTAAGCTGATCTGTTCATCATACTCTCTGAATGCATAGGAAAGGTCAAAGTGGCAGCCACTGCCACTGGTAGAACATCAGCTTATTCTGCAATCTCAGTCAAGCATATCTGACCTCTAACTGTATAGAGCACAGCTTTTGAGGGTCATCTTGGTGCAAGTTTGTTCTGAATAAAAAGCTCAGTGCAGTGCAATAAGTTATGAAGAGTTCAGATGCAAAAGTCACTGAACACCACCGCCATCAAAAATGAGACAACAATATTTATGAAATGCATTCCACACGTACTATATGCCAAAGAAACCAAAACCTGCTAAAATCACATGTCTAGAACCAATCAGAATGCTAGATTGAATCATGTGACTAAGTATTTTCAACAGTGCACTTCACTGAGGAACTTGCGTTTGCTGTTCCTCAGTGAAGTGCTGGTGATCCAATTTCTGATTTAGTCTGTGTTCTTTTTTTATTTATTTTCAATGTTTCCATTTCCATCAAAGGTAATTCTATCACTCTTAACTTTGTCTACGAGGAAGCAGTGGATTTAGATGTTTCTGCAAAAATAGGAACCTCTGGATTTAGCTGGTTTTGCTGGCTTGCTTCAAATTATTACAGCTATAATAATATTAGAATGTTGTAATAATTACTAAACAATATCGTTATCTTGTTTCCTGTAGCTTTAAGCACACCAACCTCCAAACACATGAAATTATTGCGAAATCAGCAACAATCTCCCTGTTTGTTTTTTTTATTAAAATCTAATCAGTCTAATTATTAACAGCCAAGTTACTGGTAATCGAGCTAAAGCACTCTCCAAAAAGCCAGGGAAATACTCTTTACTGGATACGATTATTACCACTTAAGCTGCCCTCAAAATACTTAAGTGTTTTATAGGTTTTTATTGAGAGGACTTACTCACCTAATATCCCCTTTCTTTCTCAATGTCTCAATTGTTCTCCTTCAAAAAAGACTGCTGCTTGAGCTACTTACACTTGGATTGCATCTAATTTGGCTGCCAATCCACAGTGATTACTCCCATGAATATAAACCAAGTCAAAGAAATCGCTTCATACAAAAAGTTAGAATTTCAAACTGTCAGTACACTTTGTTAAATGTCCCTGTGACCGTGTTTTAATAGAACCAAAGCACTGTTTAATGATTTTGTGGCAAAACAATAACCCATAATGTGATGAAGGATATGCTTTTCTTAGTATTTTTAGTAAAGCATGATTCCTGTGAAAAGGTGTACTGATGGGTTTGTACTGGGCTGGCAGTTCATCATTTTTCCCCACATTCGTGTCTGTTCACTGTAAGCTCCCAGTTAGCTCACTCTCAGGTCACCGATAAACAGTCAGAGCTGTGCAGAACTGAGGGCGGCACAATCAGCCATTGTGCTGCCTTTATTGTGCAGCCCTGGTGATCACTAAATGGAGTTGCAAGTGAACTGCGTGGCTCTCCGTTAAATACTTTAATCAGCTCATAATGGCACATGCATTTGATTATGCATAGCTCCACTACATTAAAATAATGATCCATTTCTTTCCTACTAACCATAGGTGCAACCGTTTGCAAAACTCAGCCCATTTTTCACTTGCATGCTACGGCTCAACAATATTTCTTGCAGCATAAGAACAACAATAAAGCATTTAAAATAGAATCTTTAGATAGATTCAAATGCATTTCCTTACTCTGCATTCATTACAAGAGAGGTAAAAAGACAAAAAATTATAAGATTACAACTCTACAATGCCAACTTGAGAAAAATCCTGCAGACCGACTGCAGCAAAACACCAATCAGCTGCAAGCTAAAGAGATATCTGCCAAAGAATCAACTATGGTAAACACAATTAGGTGGGTGTCCCTTTCCCACCATTTGAAAATCTGAACCTTACAACAAGTCCTACCCTGGACAACCTCTTTTCATTCCACAGTGTTTACATACCTGTACGTTGTAGGATTTTTCATAGAATTCGGCTCTTACTCTTGACCAGTGAATTTAATCCCTTTCAAATCCAGCTATCCACGACAACATCTATCCATCTGTATAAATACGCCAGTAACAATGACAGCTGGTTGCAAAGCGACCTATCTATCACAAAAACAAACTGCGGCTCTTGCAGGGCGTGTTGCTGTTTTCAGAGAAGTACCAGGTGCCTGTCAGGACACGCAGATCGACATGCGACTGGAATGTAGAGGAATGTTTTATGAAGCAAACAACCTATACCCGATTCCTCACCTCGGTCATCATTATTAAAATGCAATACAAAAAATACAAGCTTTTAGGCTTTAAATGAACATCTACTCATAACGCAAGACAGAAACCTGCAATAAATGAATAAAACAGGCTATAAATATCGTGGTCGTATCCTAAGAAGCTGTAAGCAGTGGTGAAATTAAGTATTAGGTTATTTTGGGCTATTTAGCATCGCTTTAGCAAACGCCAGACAGGTACAGAAAGTTACATAACAGAAGTTAACTGGGGGAAAGATCCTGTAGCATCCACTTGCATGCATTCCTTTACATTGCTTTCTATCGCCGTCTATATTTTCGCTTTCCCCACACAGGCCCACCCAAAGTTAAGTATGTTACCATAAAACAGAAGCGTTTTACAACAGTACCTGTACAAAAGCTAATCCCTGGCTGCTGCTGCTAGCTAAAGTTAAATAAGAGCCAGCAACAGGTGCTCACTGTCCCAAACTGTAGCATTAGCTTTGTTAGCTAATGTAAATTAGCTTACAGTTGTTGTCCAAGCTCCTTAAGGCAGATACGGTGTAGCGTACAAAGGTGACTCACCGTTTCCCGTAACCCGTCAACCTGGGCTGTGTTTATCCAAAAGGCTGGAGATGTTTTTTACCCTGGATTTGGTTGACCTCTTATTACTTTTGACACTTGTCGCTTCTGCCCATCCCAGGCGAAAAGAGCAAGGCGGAACTAGCGCCAGAAACTACCTTTACAACCAACCCGAAGCACTAAAGCAACTTTCCGCAGCGGTCCAAAAGAGATGCGGCGTACAAGCGTCGGCTGAATTTAACTCCAAATGCCAAGAAATATGTTAAATACTGTTTTTAAAAGTTCTTTGTTAACACTTTGCTGCCGAAAGGTGTTGCACGGTAACTCGCTAGGGAGATTAAATACTGCTGCGCACGCGCACCTCGTTCCTGGGCGCTCGCTCCCCCACCTGGAGGAAAAAGCCACACGCGAGCCTCAGGAACCACGTGACAGGTCGGGTCTGGTTGGGTGTGCGGATAAAGTTGAAAAAGTGCGGTTACGGTTTAATGTTTAGCGACTGAAGCGCTTTGACATTTAAAGGACGCCTCAGATACTCAGAGGCAACCGCGCCCGCTCTCACCAGCTGTAACCGGATATAATCATTTAAAAATTAAGTGATTATAAAAGAGGTAAAGATTTTGGGTGTTTATTTGTTTTAATAGGTGACATTACATTCATTTCAATTTTTTTTCAACTAAATAAAGATCAAAGAGCCAATAATAATTTAACATTTTCTACTCATATCACTGGCTTGAATATACATACGTTTAAAACCCTTAAATCATTGCCTGTGAATTATTAAAACTGATTTACTGAGTATGTTATATTTGCTAGACACCTTTTAAGTACCGGGGGTCAAAAGTGTTTGGACCAAAGCATTTCTATGTCAGTATATTTCAAGTGCAGTTTTAACAGGCTATTCACAAGTGGCTCAGACTTGACTGAGAATGGAAGAAGCACCCAATAAATCACAGCTCTTATCAGAGGCATATCAGAGATGATTGGTTTGCTAAAATCAACAAGTGGGTTTAATTGTAAAAATGTATGCACCAGCTACTGTCATACTGAGCCACCTTAATCTGACTGTAACCGAGCTGCTGAAAAGGCAGAAAGCTCTGAAGCTAGCTGTGATAGAGGTCCGGGGGAACACCAAGAGGGAAGGTTAGTCCTCATATTGATATGCATAAGTCTTGACTCTAATTTAAATCTGGTAAATTTAAGGCCAGTCCAGCTTGGGTACTGTGCTATTATTTATTTTTATTCATTAACATTATTATTATTAATTAAATGTGCCAAAACTCAGGAGACAGAAAACCAACAAGTGAAAATACAATATCAAATTTATTAAATTAAACTTTGAATATATGGAATATATAAATATCAGCTTTTTAAATTTTTATATGTTATAGTGTTTTTCTCTGAATAAAAGGTGCTCATTTGTGTGCTGTAGGTTCATTTTGGCCAGTATTCATAAAATATTTATTTTCCAAGAATGATACAGTGTTTTTGAACATGGTTACTGAGCATTGAAAATCCTTAAGGTGATGAAATATAATCTCCAAACAGTTGTGACTAGCTGTCAGTACTTCATTTGACCTTTCCCCAGTTAAATCAAGTACTGGAATATTTCAGCGGATGGCGTTTTGAAAAGCCGAGTTTGAAGCTGCTTTTTCTCTCCGTGATTTTAGGAGAAAAAAAACTGTCAGCTGAGAGGCTGGCTGAAAACTTTCAATCTGTCTACTCACAGCTGAGGTCTCAAATGATGCCGACTCTGGGCTTTTCTCTATATCAATCGTCCTTGACCTCCGCTCAGCCTCTCTAGACCACAATATTTTTATCACCTGCCTGAGAAATGATGCTGACATCAATGATGTGTCACTGCACTGTAATGCATCATGTGGGGCTCACTGTTCTGGGTCCCTTTGTTTTTTTTTACCATGTGCCTACTTTTGGTAAATCCTGCAGCAACATGACCTGCAAACCTGGCACCTCTGATGTCCCACAGATAAGGACAGGTTTGGCTAACGTTACGATGTCCAAAAGTCTCGACACAAAACTCATTGAACATTCAAAAATTGCATTTTGCATGCATTGATATTTTTTAAAGAAACCTTGAATTTACAGAATCACAGAGACATTTCTTTACATCACCAACACAGCAGGTCCAATTGTTGTTCCTGCAACCATTTGATATTGTAGTACAGAATATATTCTCATCCACATCACAATGCAGGAGGGACACTGGTCTGCCTGGTCTGTCGTCACATTGTTGCATTGTTGCACCTCCACCTACCTGTGGACGAGGTATTAAGACGGAGACAAGTGCATGGTGGTGAACTGTGGATGGGAATGAAACACTTTAAATCAGAATATTGGTTTCTTTCCCAGAGGAAGAGTCAAAATCACCTCAAATCAGTAACACATTTCCTCTCATTGTTTTTACACACTCATGTTGTTTTTACACCTGCTTCACTACCAAAGGTATTTGTTAATGTGCCGACGCTCTTCTCACATTTTTTTAAAAACTCATCGTAACAGTTTGTACTTTTGTCAG
Source organism: Apistogramma diplotaenia (assembly GCA_015052665.1). NCBI lineage: Eukaryota > Metazoa > Chordata > Actinopteri > Cichliformes > Cichlidae > Apistogramma > Apistogramma diplotaenia. The sequence continues at coordinate 18,115 of VOQJ01011459.1, forward strand.
CTCACTTTCCTGAATACTGTCCAGCATCGCTTTAGTGCGTTCGATCAAATAAGATCAAATCTGTACAGACCTGTGCTTCCATGAGGGTTCCCGTGCATGCTCCTCTTCTTTCCCTGGTTTCTGCTGCCTGAGGTATTCACACGATCATGGATCTTCATTGTCTCGTCTAGGATAGCAGTTCTGACACTCGCCAGTCCTCGGCCCTCTTCCTTCTGCTTAGCGTACAGTCTCAGGGTGCTGGATTTTTGATGAAACCCCCCCCATGAATGGCAAATTGGTCAGTAGTTGGATGGGACTGGTTCCTTTTGGGGATCCTCGAGGTTCAGGACTGTCGAGTTCATTTGTGCTGCTCATGGTGCAGCCAACTTCTTCAGCCAGTAGGCGTGTATCACGTCAGGGCCTGGTGCTGT
>VOQJ01011473.1:17699-38654 GCA_015052665.1 Apistogramma diplotaenia
TCTCTCCCACCCCCCCCCCCCCCCCCCGTCTAAATTTATGGCTGTGATGCAGGGGTTCGAGCTCTGTTATGTATCTGTAGAGACAGCAGGGCCGCATGCGCTGGAAAACTGCAGCGCGCTCTGGCCAGACAAAACGGATATCTTTCCTTGGGGATGCTATAAATCTGGACTTTATTTCTAAGAGAGCTGTGAAAGAGCCCAGAGAAAGAGAGGAGCCTTGGAAATGCTCACTTCTTTCCCTCTTTCTGCATTCTCCCTCTTCAGAAAGGTTTTCCAGCCATGAATGCGATGCAGCCATTAGGCACTTCTCTCCTCGCTGACACCTTGTGATGCCTCTGTGCAAAGGGGGGGTCATTCTGAGTGCAAACATGAACTATCTGCTAGTGTTTATCTAATAATGACCCAGTGACTGGCTGCGCATGTGAGCCTGTCCAGGCTGAAATGGCTTCCACCTTGAATGTGAACATCTGGGGAATGATTAGTGGGGAAGAGTGTCTGCTATTGGGATATTAAACATCAGCATCACTGAGAGTGAAGCAGCTTAATTTCAAGAACCTGAAGTCTGCCTCATTGTGTTTGACATCTTGACCTACCCATACATCCACTCGCTTCAACAGCTGACTGTTACATACCAAATGACACTTCAGCTGCTTGTAGTGCTCATATTTAAAGGGTCTTCGGTAACTCGGCTTCACCTGAAATTTTGTTTATAACCAGTTCCAGTGCTTTCATAACATTAACAGCTTTCATCCATTACTATTTTAAGACTTATTAGTTGCATTTAATTTGTTTTCATGGCTTAAATGGATCAATATTTGGGTTTTTTTTAGCTTGCAGTTGAATTGCTTTCAGTTCTTATATTGAAGCTTTTTACTCAACAAATTTGAGCACAAATGAACTAACAGAGCAACTGTGAAAAGCGCTAAAAAGTGAAACTGAAATTCCTTGGATGTTTTAAACCAGGGCTATTCAATTAGCGGCCCGGGGGCCACATCCGGCCGGCAGACCCCCTCTGACTGGCCCACCCCCGACTGACCCAACATAAGCTGCAAGTTTATGCTGAGTTTTAAAAATTCCCAACCTTGCTCTTGTACTGAAACGCACCTCATAGCAACACTAGCCCAGTGCGCCAAAAGATGTCACTGACAGGTCAGAAACATAAAATAACAATGAAACCCTGCCTGGATGATAAATACGTGTTTGTTTTACCCCAAAGACTGAACTTTAAGTCACTGTGCTTGACCTGCAGTGAAGCCTGTCAGTTTTAAAGAATATAACATTCAGAGGCACCATGAGAAACACCGAGCTTTGGGACATTTCCTGAAGGGACAGAGGAGGGCGACTAAGGTGCTAGCATCTTCTAACAGGAGCTGTTCCACGTTATTTTTATTAAACTATGTGTGGTGAACAGATGGCTTGTTAAAGTATTCTAGTCAAGGTTCGGACCAAATGTTAATTCAAGTGCATTGCAAATGTTATTTGATGATGCAGTATAAAGCCTTTTATTGTGAACTCCTTTATTTATTTTTATGATTTAGTTCAGGCGGTAGCATATTTAGAGATAAGGCTCAAGAAATAATATAAGTTGGGGGTCTCTGGCCCAGTGGCATCTCAAAAAATAATTGAATAGCCCTGCTTTAGACTAACACTGAATACATGTTTATTTTGGCATGAAACCACAAACCCAAAGCTGTGATCATCAGAACAAATTGTGGGTTCCTGGAAGTGCTCTCCTTCAGGTTATATACACTTAAATGTTGTGGTAATTTGGAGCTTTTAATGGTGTTTTTGAACTGTTCCTTTTCCAGGATGGAATGATTGCATATACATATACATATATCTTCTAATGACTTAAAAACAACAAAAAAAAGCTGTTTTGGTGTTAAAGAAATTCACATCTGATGCAGTAGAGGGACAACAATGAGACAACCCCCCAAAACAGGAATGGTTTTACAGGTGGAGGCCACTGAAATGTTTCCCTCCTCATCTTATCTGACTGCTTTTTCACTAGTGTCAGTGTCACTGGATACCTGGACCCTACAGAGGTTGCACAGGTAGTCCAACTCCTCCAGGATGGTACATCAATAGGTGCCATTGCCAGAAGATTTGCTGTCTCCCAGCACAGTCTCATGAGGATGGAGGAGACGGGGAGTTACTCTAGGAGAGCTTGTCAGCATGATTATTAAATAGCTTCAATCCCAAGTGGCCTGAAAACCAACAGAATAACTGTTGTTCATTTGGTACATGCTTGTTTATAGTAGGTCATGGTTTCTCTCTGAGAATCCTGTACTATTGCCAAGTTAAATCTGTTCACCACAAAGATTAAGAAAACAGGAGCAGTGCATCATTGCAGCAACCTGTAAGGTCTTGCCCTTCATTGGCAATGCCGACTCATCGTTGGTAATAACAGGGTAGAAGTAGTCTGGTTTTGTTAACGTGATGTCATTCCTGACACATTACGTATAAGTCAGACAGCCAGATGCGAGCTTTGGTAAGACCCTTTCCCTTTATTAGTATAGTTACACGCACATTTAGAATTATGCAGTTAGTTTTGCACGTTTTATGACTAGATGCAGATAATTCACTTTAGTTTTATTTAAATAGCACTAAATCACAATAACGGTCACCTCAAGGTTCTTCATATTGAAAGGTGGAGGCCATATGATAATTTCAGAGAAAACCCAACAAGCATACGACTTGGTGATGGTGGGAAGGAAAAACCAGGCTCAGGGCTCAAAGCTGAATGCCCTCAGGACCACTAGTTAGCCAGCAGTCTGTTCATAACCTCCTTACAGTAGGTAAAATCCACTGTGCAATTGTGTGTTAATAACTAGTCTGCTTTCCATTTCCACCTGCTAAGCTTGAAAACTCACCGATATAGAGATTTAATTTCATGAATACGCTGCATCAGTTGTCAGGGCTGTGAAACCGTTAAGGCTGCCACTGAAAATAACACTTTGAGTGTTGCGTGCAGGTAGGGCTCTCCCCACCCACTCAGCGATGGTGTGAACTGGCAGCTCTGTGATGTATGCGTGCATGTGCGCCACTCACGCGGGGCCAGATGAGCTCATCCGAGAGAGGGATCCAAGCACGGTACCTCTCGAGTTTACTCACTGCTGTCAGTCAGTCCTGCTGCAGACTGACTCACCTGTATAGCCTGAGATGGTGGAAAAAGAGAGATTAATGCGCTTTGACAAATGTTACGATGTGATCAGCTGGATGTGTGCTGGTGCTTTCGAAACAGTCCAGCAAACCTGGCTTAGATTTACAAGAAGTTTACAAGAGCTCCACTGAGATTCATTTATATCGAAGACGGTAGAATTTATTCCACATCTTTGCCACCTTTCAGCCTCTGAATTGAGAAACTGACATTTGCGGTCGCTTTGATCCAAAAGGTCTGCTTCGTGTTGATGGCCATGTGTTTGGCGCTGACAGCTTTCTGTGTGCTGCAGGAAGATAAGATACAGCACTTTTCTTTCCCAGCAGCTTCTTAAAGGCAGCAGTGGGCACCGTGCCAGCCTCCCTGCAATGCCCTTTCACTGCAATGATAAGCATGTCATTGTTACATTGGTGTATAGGGTGAGGTTTGTGTGCGTGAGGGTGCAAGCACATTTGTTTAGTTCTTGGCACTTATAGCATATTCATACTCGAGAATGGGTTTCTGCCTGCCGTGACTCACTGGGTAATATTAGTTTATGTGGGCTTTGGGTCACACAAACATGTTTGATTAGTGTGTTTAAAGGAGAATTGTGGGGTTGTCGATAAATCAACCTAGTTTTCTTCCTCTTGCACTTCTTTTAGCTGTTCTATAAAGAAACAAACTGGTGTAATGATGCTGTTACTCTGAGCAGGCACGTTTGTTTCCCTCGCTGCTGTTTGCACGCTCCTTCTGTCTCTTTCTTTCTTACCTTGTCTTTGCCCTTCCCACCTTTTTCTTCCTAGCTGCACACTGTTCCTTTTACTTTGTCCCTGCTGAGAGATGACTGGAATTTCTCATCTGACTGAGAGGGTCATTTTAACTTTCTCCTCTTCCCTTCCTGCCCTCATTATTTCCACTCTCGTTCTCCAGAGCCCTCACGCCTTCTCTTCCCTCCCTTTCCTGACGCTCTGCACCGGTTTCTTTGGCATCCCGCTCGAGTGTGTGAGCCAAGGGAAGGCAGTGCTCTTGTGGGACTCTCCTAACTATCTCTCTCTCTCACGCGCGCACACATTTTTTTTTCTCTCCTCTGCTTCTGTCAGGCTCGTTCTGAAGCACGCAGAGCACTTTGCTCCAGTCTGTAGTAGAGAAGGGGCCTAATTTTGTTCCCTTGGCTAATAAGCTTAGCCCATGCTGAGCAACGTTTGGTCCTGCAGGTGGTTTGTTATAGTGGGCACTGGTTAGCCCACAGTGGTCAGTGAGAGGAACCAGAGCAGAAGAGGCAAAGCTGCAGCAAATGCTTCAGCACTCCTCTGTTTGCCTAACAGGACCACCGCTGCTTGTGCCGGCACTGCGGCTGGGACAGCGCGCTCTCCCCCTCCTTCCCTCGATCCTGCCTCTCTCTAATACTACCTGACTCCTCTCCCTCCCTCTCTGCCTGAACCAGAGCACTGACAGAGTACTTCTGTAGCTGCATCACCTCTCAGTCAGCTGTCTCGTCTTTCTTTCTTTCACCTCTTTTCTGTCTTTAAAATCTCACCTGATACTGTTGCCAAAATGTACCGGAACCCATGGATTTCGAATTACCTGAGTCACGTCAAGTTCTGCAGCCAAGGTAAGTGCGGTGACTGGTGGCTTTGCAGCTCAGATTTGAAGATCAGGCTGAGAGCTTAGGGACAGGTTACTCTGGTTTTGGCTGTTGGGAATCTGAGCTCGTAGAAGTTGGCAGGCAACAAACTGCAGACTCCCTTCCTCTCTGCTCACTGTCCTGCTTTCCAGCCAGCTGTCCTTGCACTGCAGCTGTAGCCTCCAAGGACACTACGTAAAGATAAGGGATTCTTAACACTGCAGGGGGCTGTTTAACGGAGGAAGCTATTTGAAGGCTCCATGACTACTTTGACATTTAAAGTAGTTTTATGGATGCATTGTGAAGTTCTACACAGTTTTGCACTGAATTAAACAGAATTTGTTGACTTCAGATCATTGGCAGTATTCAATACATTGTTTGACTTCTGAAATTAAATGTTCAGTGAGATGTTATTTTAGCTAACTAGTCAATCCAAAGTCTAATGATCTCATCACGCGAGCATTTTAATTTTTTTTTTGTTTTAAATCAGCCCATTTACTAGCATGACTGAAGAAATTGAGTTCACCTTTTAACTTTTCCTGCTGAACAATAGTGAGCTGTAAGGACGAAGCTAATCTCTGGCTCAAGCACATTTTTCCAAAGGTGTATGTGAAGATTATGATATGTTATGCTGGGTGGTGTGATGGCATTGCAGGATTACCCCCCACCCCTTTCAGTACCATCAAAAGTATAGCCCCTCGCCTTTCTATTAAAGTTATATTGGAATTATCTAATCTATAAGACTAGATAATTATCTATAAGAAGGCAGTGAATATTCAGGTGTTAAAAGAAGAGTGAAACACGCATCAACCATGTTGTTTTGACATTACATAGTTTGTCCTCCAGAACAGCACAACATGACCATCAGCAAATCTTAGAGTCTGGCAGAACGTAAATAAATAACTACACATAACATATGGTAAGGATCTGTTTACACGTCATGCATCCATAAGGAAAAAAAAAACTTGTTGCTTAAATATTTTGCTTTAGAATCTGAATTCCTTTATTTGGGTCGGCTCTTTTAAGAAGAGTTTTATCAACTTTGCTGTTCCCATCACTGGATTGTTCAGTAGGAAAACCAACAGATGTGTAGTTTAAAAAGAAAAAAGCAAGATTAAAAAAAACATTTAAAAACTCCTGGCTTCATCAAACCTTTATTGTTGACTTTAAATTGCAGAGCAATGATATTTAAAGACAAACATCAGCAGCAATCATTGATTTCAAGTCATGCATTAATGAATAATTGTATTGATTGCTGAAGGTTTGAGCTTGGTGTACTGCTCTAAATGACCCAGTTATTCATGCCTTAGTACAATAGAAGGATCTTGTACATGTCAGAGAGACCGACTGAAGCACTGACATGTACAAACATGTCAGAAGGACTGACATGTTTGTAGATGTCAGAAGCCAGCATTAGAGAGACAATATCATGACAAATTAATGTCATTACATTTGTCACTACTGAGGTAGCTTTTCCACTCCTTCCTCACCCTCTCTGTCTGCAGCCTTTGGGTAGATGTTTATGCACCCAGTGACTGGCCACCAGCTGATGCCTGTTTGAATGCTTCTCATTCCCACCGTTCCCTGTAATATTTTCTGAGTGAGAGCTGAGTGCTGAGGAATCTCCCAACAGGTGGACCTAAGTTTTTTTTAATGTTTTTTGGGTTGTGTTGTGAAGCTCAGTTGACTGGTTTAAGTAGTTGAAGTGCCCTTTGACCCTCCTTTTTTTTCTTTTCAGAATTTACTTTGCAACTGAGCTTCTTATGTACTCATTTAATATTAGTGTTTAAGACCCAATTAGCTTATTGTGTCATCCCAATGCTAAGTCCACTGTTTGGTAGCAATGGTCTCACCTAATTTTGTATTCTCCATCTGTTTTATTTTTCTTTCTTTAATGCCTTACTAAGCCCCTGTTAGTGAGGCTTTAGTTACAATTTGAGCTGCCCAGCAGACAGAATAGGTGGGTGACTGTGAAGTTGGCTTGGGGAGGGGGCGGGGGACTTAAATGTAGGGCACTTTGACTGTATGAATTACATCACACTTAAAGAGTGACACAGTTCCTTTTGGGCCTGCTCTAATCCCTGGAATCAAAGTTAATCCTGGATTGTAAATTGGACATATGCTCAGCCACTGATGCCTCTTTGGCTGCCACACTGGGTGACTTGAGAGTTAAGACATGGAGACTTGGAGCTTTAGCCTCATGTTAATGTCAAGTTTACCAGAGCAGAGCTTTCACAAAGTTAGCTTAGCCTCTTTGTTAACAGACAGTGTTATCCAGTCTTTGAACTTCACACCTTTGATAACATCACATAAAAGGCTCACACACTTCACAACCTGAATGACACTCCACTGAATCATGAAATGATTTTATCCCCATGTTTTATCAGCGTCAAGCTGCGTTTACAGCCTCAGCAACACACATGGGGCACGGTGCTGAGGAATTCCTGGCGCATTCCCTTGCGGCTATAGCAGCCATAGAGTTTCTGTAGATTACAACCAGCATCAAAGGCTGTGCGACATCTGTGATCTTTGTCGAGGTTTTTATGCCTGTGTCTGGAATGACGAATGAATTGAGGCCCTTTCTGGGAAATGGGGGTGGGTGGGGGTGTGTGACCCCTGATGGCCCACATGCCACAACATATAGACTGTATGAGGTGTAAAAGGAGTTTGTGGATAATTTTAAGACCTCACAATGGCATCAGACAGCTGCCCAAAGGGAAAAAGGTGGGTTATTTTCACAAAAGCGGCTAATTAAACTTTACATCTGGGTTTGTTTTTGTTGTAATTTAAATGGAAATTCAGATATTTGTCAGTTTGGGTATTATTGCTAAAACTCCACTGACCATCTATATCAGGGGTGTTAAACGCAAATGCACAGTGGGCCAAAATTCAAAACTGGGACAAAGTCACGGGCCAACAGGAGGATGAGTACTGTAACCACGGTTTGGTTTGTAACTCAGTGTTTGGGCTACACATTTGGATCTTTTTTTTTAAATTAGGAAGATTGAATAACATAAAACATGGAACAAAACTCTTAATGCAAGCTTGAATAAGGAATAAAAAATAGTGGTGACACTGACTGCTGTCCATGGACTCCATGGTTCTAGCAGCTGCTAGCTGTTGTAAGAGTTGATTTGGAACATTTAAAGAGTTTTTCACTGCCCATCTGTAACTTATTTGATTGAGATTGAGTCAGTCACATTTTTTAGTTTGGCATCTGGACCCGAGCTGAAAGGCAGTCAAACATGCAACACTGCTTGTTTAAAGTGCTGCGTTTGCAAAGTCGTTCATATATATACTGTACACACGCCCGTTGTGTATCCCTTTATAGCTGATGTTTGGTCGTTAGTGGACATTGTATTGTGTACAGTAGATAATGTATTTGCTACCCTCTCATATGTCAGTAATGGGTATCCTTTGGGTGAGTCGAATGATTGAAAGGACTAAGTTGAGAGACGGGTCATTCATTCTCATCACATCACTTCCTGTGTGGAGATGCTTTGAGTCCTTTGGTGTTGCCCTGCTTACGTGTAGTTGTCTTTATACATTTAGTATGTTGCATTTATCTGTGCTGTTGATCCAAAAGCACAGGATGTAAAGACAAATCCCAAACGTGACTGCAAGTTGTACAATCTGGGTTCATGTGCCCACTATAATAATTTAAAAAAAAATAGTGTTAATGGAATGCTTTCCAAAAAAAAAAACCCATACCACATTCAACTGATCACGTTTAGTCTGTTTGGAGGGAAAAAAGCCACCGAACACCTATGCCTCAACCTCAACCTCATCCCCAGCATGAGGCACGGTGGAGGGAGTATCATGGTTTGGGCTCACTGCAGTCATGAGGGAGCAATAGAATGCCAGGATACCGGCTAATGATCTCAAGGTCATGAAAAACCAAAAACACAGCTAAAGCAAGAAGAATAGTCCATCTTTTGCTACTCTCATAAGCTGCTGAAGTAAATGTCAGGTTTGTTGCTACTAAAGCAATTGAAGTCTAGATTATTTTTCTTACCTTTGCAATCACTGACTTATTTCAATAAAGTCTTGAACAGTACTGCTGTTTTTTAGTTCATGCAGATTGTGTTTAATTGCAACTTAGATGGAGATGGAAAGAAACTCCCAGTGGCCAGGATTTATCTATGACTTATACCTGCTAAAGTGATGTTGACCTAATCTTTGGGCTGTGGTCAAAAGAAAACACAATCAGTACTTACAGTATAACTCAAGATTATCATTCAAGGCTCACAAGGAATGAGCTGTGTTTCAGCAGCCTTATTCCATCCAGCTGAAACAATACACAACTACCCCTAAACACATCCCCGCACGCCACCCTCTCCAAATAGTACTCCTTTCTCTTCAAATGTCTCAAATGATGTTTTGCTTAAGTAGGAGGGATTGAAAGCATCAGTCCAACCATCCTTAATAAGGACTAACAGATCTGGAATGGGGAAGGGAGGGGTGAGGGTTAGTTTGGCGTGGGTAGCCACTGGTGAGAAGTTAGGGGTTTGGGTGGAGCAGTGGGCAAGTTTACTGGGGAGATGTCATTTGACCCTGAGGTGAACTCAGAGGGGATGGAACTGGGACCACATGTTTCTCCTGAAATTGCACAGCTCTGGCTACTCAGAGGTCCAAGGGCAGCCAGAACCACACGTTTGAGGTTTGGAGTGAATAGCATGCACAGACATTCCCCACAGGGATGTGTTACACAACTTGGATTCCTCACGGGACTGTTTATAATGTTTAATGCCCACTAATGCCCATTTATTTATTTAAGGGGGGGGGGGGGGGGGGTTGGGGGTACTGAGGCTGTAGGCAGGTGTTTATACCACATTGTGCCCTTGTTTACCGACTTTGGTCTTTTTCCTAATACACAACAGATTGTAGAGAAGTAGTTTTTTTTTATCAGTGTTTGTGAGGGCTAGGTAAACAGAGCATAATTGCTCTGTCTGTGCAAACTGTCCCCTCTGTATTCATGGAGGGTGTAGAAATGCTGCCCAACCACAAGGATGTACTCATCTGTTCTTGGCATCGACCCAGCTGTGCTGCTACTCTGATATGTGATGAAACTGCACCGATCTCAAGCAGGGACACACAAGCCGTCATACCTCAGTCAAACGCTCTGAGCTATGACTTCATGCACAGCACAGACGATACTTAAGGTGGAGACAATGTCTCTGAATGTAAAGACAGAAATGATTTATGTGTCTGTTGCCATTTCTAGGGAAGGAGGTTTGGTGGCGTGTGTGGCCTTTAACTAACACAGACCACTTATTGTTTGATGTGATTCAGTGGGGCAGGCAGATTGTTTTCCACATCATTTGTTTTCTCTATGGAAGTGCACTTAATTAATGTGGTTCTATGCCAAGGAGCTGGAGACAGAGCTGCTTCACCTTAGCATGCCTAGCTGCTCTGATCATCTGTTCATTTAAAGCTACAACCACAGGTTCAAAGTGGAATTAATGAACAGTGGAACATGGCTAAATGTTACTCTTTTCTTCTGTCCACAGGAGTTGGGAGTGAGAGCCCCATTAAACTAAGCAATCCCAGATTGCTACAGAAGAGAGCACTGAGGTAAGATGTGCAAGAATGCATTTAAAAATGAAAGGTGCTACTTACAGGCAGCTATAGAATCCTACAAGATCCTGTAGTCATTTAATATTGTAGCCATGAGTGCTTTAATTTTGAAATGTAAAGTACTGTGCAGAAGTCTAGAGCCACTCATTTATTTGTTTTAGTAAAAAAATAATGTGCAGCATTTTATTGAAACATGCAATAAAGAGGATGTTAGGCAGAAACAGTGTGTACAATTGTAACATATCTAAAAGTCAATAATTGGTGTGACTACCTTTATTCTGCAACACAGCCTCTCAGGAAGCTTTCTTGTATTTTCTTTAAGTAACTTCAAGTCTTCAGGAACAGTTCTCCGGGCTTCTTGGAGGACATTCAAAGCTCTTCTTTGGATTTGGCTGCATTTTGTTCTGTTCTCGGTCAAGATGATCCCACATGGCTTCAATAATATTGAGCCCAATACATGATCGTGTGTCTGTGTGTGAGAGATGCACCTCTCAGGTCTTAACTGTTAAGGACATGCGTTTAGTTTTAAGGCCTGCCACTTCCTTTTTCCCTCTACAGTGTCCTCAGATTTTTTTTAAAGAATTCACTACACACCATGCAAAGTTTTTTTGGGTATCATCTTGTAGGTGCAAAATAAATAGCAATTTTATATCTATCAAACTGTTATTTTTGGCATTTTTCATGGATTTTGGCTCATGAAATGTGAACAAATTATGCATTTTTGCACCAAGCAATTTTTGGTGCAAAAATGCATAATTTGTTCACAACTTGTTTTTAAGTTGTCTTTGATGTATGGGCACAACACTGGTTCATTCTTTGGGTTTGGTTCCTTTATTATTCTTTTCTTTTATTCTATTCTTTTTTTAATTATATATTTTTTGGCCTTTCATGGCTTTATTGACAGTGGAGAGCGACAGGAAAGTGGGATGAGATGGATGGGGAAGACATGCGGTGTTCGAACCTGCACCGCCACACGGCATATGTGGTCGCCACCCTGGCGTCCGTTCCTTTATTCTTGAACGATTCATAGATCAGTGTAAAGTGGCTTAACAAATAAAAGAATCCTTGAAAATTCTCAGGCTCAGTTACAGAACTGAAAATGAGTGAAAAAGCGGCCAATGTTCAAAGAAAACGTTGATAGACCGTCAGAAATCTGGAGAACTACTGCTCAAAGCCCTTTAAAAACATAATAAAGTCTTAGTTCCTGGAAGCAAAATATAAAGAAATGAAGGTGGTTGAAGATTTATGCCAAGTGCTGTATGTAGAAGAGAATTTTGCATTGGCCTTGATTTGAAAAACACCACATGCATGATGAGCGTGTATTAAGATCTTTAGTTGGGAAACGAGATGCTTCTGTGTTCGGATGGGAAGTGATCCACCATGCCTGTGTGCATCAGTGTGTTCACAATCTGTGGTTTTGTCCATTCCAGCAGCCACAGAGTTTGAGAGAGTTGTGTTTTCCCAATTTTGACTGTTTCCTCACAGCAGTAATCTACTGCCAGCTCTTTTATAGCTCTATTGCAAATTTGTGGTTCTGACTCAAATCCATAAATGACTTCAATATGTTTTTTGAGAGAAATTTGCCGCATATCTGCGAGGCCCAGGGTGTTACAGGGTCAAAAATGTCTCATAATGTCTAGATAAATATTTGAAGACGAAGAACTTGATGAGATTTACAGTCTCTCATCCAGATGATTCATTCAGATGATTAATTGCGTGTTTTCTAGAGCTTCATCCACTAGCTGATTGACTATATTCTTGACCACCTCTCAAACCGACCGTGCTTCTAGCAGTAGTTCAGTGACTTGGATGATTGATCAAATTCAGATTGATTCAGTGAGCCCCTCACAACTGCTTACATTGTAGCTCTATAAACAAACCCAGTTTCCCACAGCTCAGCCCTGTTTCAATAACAGTTGGTATTTTTTCTGCTCCCCTCAGCTTCCAGAAAGAATTCTCCTTTGACGAAAAAGACGACCCGGCCAAAAGCACCAAGGATATAGATATTAGTCTCTTGGCCAATCTCCCCAAAGGTGAGTAAAGTATTTTTTAAAATTTTCTTCTTGCTTAAAATGACCCTGACTTTGGCAACTTTCCCTGAGTGTTTCAGAGTTGCTGTTGTGCAACAGTAGCCTTTTTGCCAGGTGGAATCATGTCAAGATCTGTGCAAAACCAGTTTTACTACAAGCCCCAGCTTTACAAATTGTCATGTATCAACTGCTATTATTATGCTGCTATTTTCTTGACATGCTTCAATTAATGTAAAATGTAAGTCCAATAAAGATATACGATGCTGTAGTGATTCCCACTGGATGGTGGTTTGACAAATTGTAGCAAGACCGCTATGACTTATGACTGCTAGTTGTTAGATTGTTACAAAGAGTTTGTAGAAATGTTAGATAATCTCAGAATGTCAATCTTTTATAGCACTCTTTAAATCAAATTACCTGAAAGAGTATTGTTAATATTGAAATCAAATCTTTGCTGGAATATGTATTATATCTTTACTAACCTAGGGTTGTGGATTGTGGCTATCATTTTAGGGCCAGGCCACTGACATTTTCCCGTCCTCATCTTTTCTGTTTGTTCACTGTTTGGTCCGTGTCACTACTGGTAGCATGAGGTGATTCAAGGACCCTACAGAGGTTGCACAGGTAGTCCAACTCCTCCCGAATGGTACATCAACATGTACCCAGTCCCAGCACAGTTTTAGGAGCACGGATGAGATTCCAGGAGACGAGCAGTTACTCTAGGAGAGCAGGGCAGGGCTATAGAAGGTCCTTAACCTATCAGCAGGACCGGTATCTGCTCCTTTGTGCAAGAAGGAGCAGGATGAACCCTATCAGAGCCCTACAAAATAAATCACCTCCAGCAGAACACTGGTGGGAATGGCTCTTACCAAGCAATCACTTCATGATGGTGGCTTGAGGGCCTGACCTCCTCTAGTGGGCCCTGTCTTCACTGGCCAGCACCGTGGAGCCCGTTTGGCGTTTACCATAGGATACTAGCATTGGCAGGTCCACCTCTTGCACCCTGTACTTTTCACAGTTGAGAGTCTGGAGAAGCTGTGGAGAACGTTATGCTGCCTGTAACATTGTTCATCATGACAAGTTTGCTGTGGGTCAGTGATGGTCTGGGGAGGTCCATATGCATGGAGGGGGACACATCTCTACAGGCTGCAACAGCATCCTGACTGCCATTAGATATCAAGATGAAGTCCTTGGACCCACTGTCAGATCTTATGCTGGTGCAGTGGGTCCTGGGATCCACTTGGTGCATGGTAATGCTCAGCCTCATGTATCAAGAATATGTAGGCAGCTTGTGGAGGATGGAGGGATTGATACCACTGTTCAGTAGAATACCACTGGGACATTTTTGGTCCATCTGATACCAAAAGGTTGGAGCTCAGATCATCCTAGAACCCAGTGATACCCTGGTCCAGATCTGGGAGGAGATCCACATGACGTTATCCATCATCTCATCAGGAGCATGCCATGATGTTGTCAGGAATTCATACAATCACGTGGTTTGAGTTGCTATAGTGAAATTCCTCAACATCCCTTTGATTTTCGGGGTGTCTTTGAATATCAGCCCCCTGCAGGTTGATCATTTTCATCCAACGATGTGGCATCCTTCTATTCCAACACATTACCCAATATCTGATGGGATCTGATGTGTTTTCAAAGTGATCCCTTAGTTTTTTGGGTTTTTTTTATCAGTGTGCAAGTAATCCCCGTCAGCCCAGGCTTCACACAGCTCTACACGGTCGGTCTCCTCTTCTGGTTTATGATGTTGAACATCACAAATCAGTCATCTCAGACACACAGTTCAGACTTTGAGCACAACTTGTATTTAATACATATTTAGTATTTAATGTAGCGGTAGGCTTGTGAACCATTAAAACATGAGTATGACTGTCATAAGGAAAACTTGTAGTTGTCATATACCGACTCCATTTCTTCCTGTTTACTCTGTATTTTGCTCTTTTTTTTTTTTATTAAGTATCTGAATTGAGGAAACTATTTGAGGGGATTACCACAAGCACAAGTGACTGGGAAATGAACAGGTAAGAAATGCTGCAGATGATTTTAATGAAGACAATGTTGAGTAGGGTAAAAATGTGCAAATATGATTCTTCCCTTTCTGTCTTTGTTTAGAAAGGAGCGCATTGCTCGACGGTTGGAGGGTATAGAGGGTGAGGTGCATCCATCTCTGCTGCCTACCTTGGTGGCTAACCGGCTTCTGGAGGAGGACACGCCACGATACACTAGGGCCTCTGACCCCTGTGAGCCATGTGCTGGTGAGAGCAGAACAGTTTTATAGACTATTGTTTCTTCCTACACAGGAGAGACATGATTTGTGTATTTTCTCACTAGTTACAGTCCAGCGTTATGGCATAGAGGGATTTGAAAGCCCAGAAATGCAGCTGAAGGTTCCAGAACGTCAGTCCAGAGCTCGATGGAGGCCCGACCCGCAGTCCTTCGTCCACAATGAGCCAGTTCACAGTTCGGGTCCTATCACAGTTGCTCCAGAGTTGGAGTCCAAGGCTGAACGCATCGCCCGCTACAAGGCTGAGCGGCGCCGGCAGCTGGCCGAGCGCTATGGCATCTCTTTGGATCAGGAACCCAACTTTGAGCATCACTCACGCTACCCCCGCTCTCAGAAAGAGTCAGACTGCTCAGAGAGGCGTAACAGAGGGGAGATGGTGGGAGAGGAAGGCAGAGATATCACCTTAAGTGCTTACACCAGCACCTTAGCCACTAGCCCGAGGGCAGGCCGTTCAGCACCACCCCATGGCCACCCGGACCCGGGCTGTGACATCAGTCGAACCAGGGTGGAGTTGTTCTCGGAGAGGGAGAGGCTGATGAACCTGGAGAACCAGCGCAGGGCTGCTCCGCCCGAGCCTCCATCCTCCTCTTCATACATGGACGTGACATCATCGTCCTCCCCTGTTAAGGTGCCTGCGAAGGACTACACAGTGACAGGCATACCACCCAGTTCACCCAAGCTGGGCGGGCAGCCATCCCTCTCCTCGCCTAAACATGGGGTGTCTCCTGGAGACCTGTTCATTGAGCAGCAGTCCCAGAACATCCTCAGCAGACAGGGGTGAGTGTTTTGATGAGAATGTATTTATTTGTATGTATACAACAATGGTAAAATATACTTGTGTAGAACTTTGGGGGCACTTAAAATGTTTGTGTTCTTGGTGGAAAACAAATTTATACAGCAGTGTGTATTACTCTACACAGCAACACAGGGCTGTCATCACAAAGTGGAATAGCAAGGTCAGGCATCATAGATGTGTCCAGGTTTCTTAGCTGGCATTTGCATTTATGAGCCTCCCTTTCTTAGGACATTACGACTACTTTTTGGATCGCATTCTTATTAGATTAGCTTAAAAACAAAAACACCGTTTTCTAAGTGGCCCCAGACTTGAAAGTTAGTTTATATTTTGCTTTATACATAAATAGCCAGTCACATGTGAATTTGAAGTCTCCTCAGCAGGACTTTTCTGCATTAGGATTCACTTCACATCCAGATTCACAGGGTTTAAACCAGAATACTGCTGCATCATTGTGTTTAAAAGATGGACTCACTGTGACGGTGTTGTCCCTCCCTCCGTGTCTGTCTCTGTCCCTCTTTTCATTCCCTATGTCCAAGGTCGTTCTCTTGGCAGGAGTCTTGTTTGATACGCAGTCATGCAATCTGAGCTCGTTCTGGAACAGACCAACTCCCACAGTGACCTACAGCTGGGCAGATTAGTTAGTTAGTGTGTGTGTGTGTGTGTGTGTGTGTGTGTGTGTTGTTCTAGAGATTTCAGGTGGCTGTATTAAATAGCAAATCAATGTGCTTTTCATACTCCCAAAAGAGCTCTTACTGGCCCAGTTGCTGCATTTTTGTGTTAAAATTATTTCTGAGGCTGTTTGGATGGAGTGGCCCACTGGCTCTGCAGCATTCTTAAAGAGCAAGTTTATTAAAATAAAATGAACTTTTTTTTGGTGGTTTGGTCAGTGTCAGCTGTCACTATTCTGTCCTCTGTGGGTGCCTGACAACATCCATGGCAGTTTTCTGACCGATGTCCTGGTTCAACACTACCAAGTTTTCAAAGCTAAAAACCAAGAAGGAAACTGTCCCCCAGTCCCAGATCAGATCAGCAGATCACTGGGCACTCCTGAAACTTAGTGTCATCTCTGTGGCTATTATTTTCAGTATAGCAATAATGATGCATTTCAATGGGAGGCTACAAGGACAAAATAACACCCAGAATAATCTGAGCCAGTAGCTCAGTTGCTGCTGCAGAGGAAAAGGACTAAGAATTGTTTTGGCTCTATAACTGTGGGAACAGAGACTCCGTGTGTGTCCTTCTATATAGCTTTCTCCTTCCGACCCAAGGCCACGAGCACGCTGTAGCCCTGCACTGTGCCATTGCAAACGAACACATGAAGGTACATTCCTGGAGACTATAACCATCCAGGGCATTATTCCATATCCATCCCTGTTCCTGTCCACATCACCCCCCTGTCTCTGTTCCTCAGTTTTCCCTCTCAGGTTTCCAGACTTGGCCAGGTTGTGTGTGTGTTCACGGTGCAGAGAGGGTGTTGTGTTACTGGGCGGCTCAGTGTGACTCCACAGTCACATCTCTGACCCCACAGCTGGGTCTGATCAAGACCAGCGAACCCTGAGGAGAAACAAGCAAATAGGAGTGTCTCCTCTCTGCGTTCTCATTGGGTGTGTGAGGGTCAAACTTGAAGAGCTGCATTTTTGGTCTTGTATTAAAATGTTGTCTTAAAATTAAACTTATTCTTCACCTTGGAAGAGTCTCTTTGGCACAGGCTGATTGAAAGTAATTTCCCTTAAAAATAGTGTTTGTAGATATTGTCAGTCATCTGTGTTACCCCCAACATTTCTGTTTGAAGTGTTTCTGTATTTAGTGGCATTGCAGTTCATCACATGAAAAAGATCTTTCATAAAACATCCATTCTGCTCGAATTATTAGTTTCAGTATTTGTATGCGCACACACACACACACACACAGAGTACTCCAATGGATGCCTCTGGAGTAACCCAGGGTTCAGGGTCTTGCAAGGATACTGGCTGAAAGAGTCAGGGGTCAATCTGCCAACCTTCCAGTTGGTGGATGACCCCATAAATGCAGGGCTGCACGGACTGTCCATCAACGGTTTTGACGATTAGTTGCATTTGTAGATTTTTGAATGGTCTGATAACGCATAATGAGAGCTTATGCTCAGAATGCTTGGGTCCATCGTGGTGTTGAACTGTTTCCACACAGATGTGAGGCTTGTTATAGTTAAGCGAGACCCAGCTGCTTGGTCCAATCAGAGGATTATCTGTAATTTAGTGAAACCTTTTCCACCTCAGGGTCCAAGTTGAATCTCAGTGGATCCAAGTGTGTTGGATAAGACTGGGTCTTGTTGTGAGGTCTTAAATGCAGGTTCCTAAAAAAGACATTTAGTTCCCAAACTAATTTCTCTTTCCTTTCTTCTTCAGGTCTTCTCTCTGTATTTATGACTGAGGGGACACCTCAGCTAGAGAGGCCTACTTTTAAAGAGCCTTCTTTCAGACACTGATTTGTATGTGGTCAGATCTGATGTAATATAACTGCACTGCTTGGTGACCACTGGTCATAATTTAAATATGAGACTTATTATCCATATTTTTACTGTGGCAGTTAAATGTCTCACCTGGGAGTTAAACGTGTATTCTGAGGATTGTGCCGATTACTAAAACTCAGTCTCACTCTAGTCGAGCTCGATGTGAAGTCAGTGAAGTGTGTAATGCAGAGCTGCTCTAAGAAAAGAGCTCAACACTGAATTCAGACCCTGACCCAGCTATTCGGTCACTCACGTGTTTCCCATTGGGTTTCTCTTGGTGCAGTGCAAAGGCAAAACTTAGCACTGATTGGTTCCTCCAGACTGATGCTGAAGGCGACACCCACTCCCTCATCAACTGGCCATCCAGGTACACCCAGGCTGGTTGTGTCTCACCCCAGTTATTACTTACGATGTTCCCATTCATCTGGACTTAACCAAAATGCAACAGACCGTGTGAGCAGTGCTTCTTTAACAGCAGCTCGTTACAGCACCCCAGTTTTTTTTCCTGTGATGATGCTGCATTTACTCACTCTTGGTCCTGAGTTGACCATCAGACAAATGTTTAAGAATCTTTGCTTTTGAGCTTTGACACCATCATCCTCATCCTCATTGGCACCAGCTTTTGTTCCCTTGGCTTCCAACCATAACTTTTTAATTCTCTCATTCATCCTTTGATGTGGTAACAGCTGTTTGACAGATCGTATTATATCAAAAATGACAAATGGTAGATAAAATATAGGTAGTGATGGTGCAGTATTACCTATTTAACAATGACTCAGTGTGAGTGACTGTATATGTTGGTGTAGTGTCATAGATGGAATTTTTTTTCTAGAATCAGATGAGAGGTCTTGACAGTGTTGCAAGCATTTACCCATGAATGTCAGTGTAAGACTGACAACAAAGCCAATTCCATATCAGGCAAAGCCTAAATGCTTGTTGTTGGGTTTAATGCAAAGTATATTGTATGTTAGGGTTTTATGAAATATTTGAGTCAGCAAGACTGAAAATCTTCATCATTCAATGTCAAGATCTGAGCTTTATAATCACAGTAATTACAGGTTCAGTGTCCAGCCCTAATATCAAATAAGAGGAAGACTGGACTCCTCCTTTAGTGCTGAAAGACTTGCACACAAAAGCTCACAATCAGTGTCATCTTTCTGAACTTCTATGAGAACTATGCTTTGCCTATTCATGTGTTATAAATGTTAACCACGCCTTTGTCTCCCTGAAGAATCAGAGTTAGGGAGAGGCTGGTCAGGGAGGAGGGCCGCCAGAAGAGCCCAGAGTCTGGAAATGTTACAGAAGCACCGGTGTATCGCAGACAATTTCAGTACCAGCCCCAGGCTTCTACACGCTACCATGGAGATCCACCGGGCCTACAGCAGGCCTACACCCACTCCCACCAGCATCCACAAGTTCAGCACAGCCGGTTTGGTCCACAGGGAGGACAAGAATTTGGTGGTTACCCCAGTTATTTGTCCATGACCTCAGGGCCCACATCCAGAACTGGGCAGCAGCAACAGCAAGTCCAAGAGGAAGAGGCTGGTGAGGCAGAGGAGGTCAAGACAGAAGGACTTCTGAGGAGCAGAAAAGCAGTCCTCCCTTCAGAGATCCGGCGCAGGGAAAGGAGCAGTGAAGACCCACAAAGAGGGACAGGGGAGGAGGAGCTGGGCATGTACAGGCTGCAAAGGGAGGCTGAGGTAGAGGAACCTGTGAGAGGAGGACTTAGAAGCAGACCTATGTGGGAGGAAGCAGAGTACACCTCCCGTCTGCAGGCAGCAGAGAGTCGACCCAGAGAGTGGGACAGTGCCATTTATAGCCACAAAAGACTAGCTGCGACCCACAGTCAGCCCAAAACATCTCACGCAGGGCCGGGAAGCTCTACCTCCACCACAGCCCTGAGCCGCTCTGTGCCCGATGCTGGGAATCAACGAGGGCCCAATCAAAGGAGCTTACAGCACCAGACGCAGGAACTCCGAGAGGGCAAGGAAGAGGAACGTTTAAATAACGGAGAGAGTCACCAGGACACTAGAGTGTCTGTAGCCCAGCTCAGGCATTCCTACATGGAAAGCACCACCACTCCTCCAACCGGCCGCAGGAATGAGCTGTAGGTGGCAAAACGCTGCACCGCCTTTATTCCCTGGCTGGCTGCTGTGGCGCTCGCTCTGATGCTTGTTACCTAACATTATCTGGCTACACAACGACTAACAAGCAACTAAGTCTGATGTACTTTTCGAAGCGCAGTGGTTCATGTGCAGAGTTTTTAATCTGTAGAAATGGCATACGTGCATTAATCTCCTAACACTAACGGTCCTGCAGCACAGTGTTTGTTGTTTTTGCTTTAATGGCACTGTGACTTGTTTGGTTGCTTCCTGGGGATGTGTATGAATGAATGTGTATGTGCTTTAACGGTTAATAAATCTGCATGAGCTTGCTCGTAGGCTTGATTTTAAAAACCAGAGGTGTGGTTGAGTGTTTAACACCTCTGCTTTTAAACAGTTCCATTGTTGTCCCTCTCCACCTCTCCCTGACCACACTGTATTCTCTTTTCTATGGGTTCTCTATCTTTTGCTCCTGGATGTGCCCCTCCAGTGAGGTGGAGGAGCACAGGGTACTCACAGGCTACGAGGCCCCATGGAGAGGGGAAAGGAACAGGGGGCGCAGGCCCCGGCAGTATATCTATCCAGGGGAGAGTAGAAAGACCTCAGAGAGGTTTAGGACACAGCCCATCACTTCTGCTGAGCGCCATGAGACTGATAGGTACTGCTCTGGACTCAGGATTGCACGGCCAAGTGTGAAACACATGCATGTTAAAAGAAATCATGACTGATTTTAATTTGTAATGCAAAGAAATGTTGATTTTAATCATGAGTTCTGTACCATGTACTAATTCCATAGTCACTTAATAACAAGCCAGTGAGAATAATGCACGCATATGTACAGACAGGAACACACTCTCCCCCCCCCCCCCCCCCCCCGCCCCTCCTCCTCCCTCACCACAC
>VOQJ01011490.1:10426-20481 GCA_015052665.1 Apistogramma diplotaenia
GGCGCGCACACACAAGACCCCTGCACACACACAGAGCAGAAAAGGTATAAAAAGGAGAACTCTACCTCTGTGTATCCCGTGTGTGTGTGTGTGTGTGTGTGTGTGTGTGGCTACCTGTGTGTGTTTGGCTCCACTGGCTCGCCACAGCATTGCCATCTGCTGCTGGCGGAACTCATCTTGACAGGAAGTCACATGTAATGCTGTTACCATGTTACCTGCCTATGAAAACGGTAACAATGAAATAAAATGAAAATTAAAATCACTCCTTTGTCTGTTTAATTTTATTTTTTAAACAAAGACATGCAGTGTGTGTTTGTCTCACTGTGCAATCAGCTGTGGAAAGGTCCAGTTGTGCCAAGTGGGAAACACTGTCTCTGTTAACTAAAACAGGATCATTAAAATACATTACAAACCTTTGTTCTCTCACCCATCGTTCATGTTACCTACAGCTGCTTCACTGCAGCTTTGTTTTACTTTGGGAACTAACTGGTTTTCTTGCAGTACGTAGTTAATTAGCTCATCATAATCATGAAACAGTGTTCTAAGCTCACAGATTAAACGGGAATATTATATTTATAGCAGCTGCAAGTTATTCTTGGCTTCCTGGAGTTTTTTGGCAACCGGACTGGAAACATAAGACTTGAGGAGGTCACTGGCTCAGCAAGAAGCCTTTTTGGCACAAAATCTCAGTGAAAAATGCAGCTTGATTTATTTGCATGAACTGTAATTAGTTTCAGTAAAGATATGGCTTTTTTTCTGAATAATTTCACCAGCTTCAATCTTTTGGAACACGCAGGGAGATGTGAAATAGATCGATCTAGAACACTGACTTGAATGAGGGACTCGTGTAATTAAGGGAACAATGGGATAACACTCAGACTCACCTGTACAGGTGCCAAGGCTGGGATCGTATCCCAGCAGTCCCTCCTCTTGAAAAACCCGTTTCAGGTTGACCCTGAGCACTCCTTCGTTCTCGCCCTCTTCTGCTTTCCTCCCTCCGCCTCCGCTGCTCCTCCTGCCTCTCTCCATTTCCCGCTCTCTGTATTGAGAGTTCTCTAGCGACTCCTGGACCTTCTCCTCCCGCTCTTCATTCGTCCAATTAGTCGGGGCTGTCGGCCAATCAATCCCCAGAGCTCTGAGGAAATTGACAATGTCGCTGTCCTCGGGAAGCGCGGGGCAGAAGGACACTGTAAATCTAAGACGGGGAAAGGGATTTAAATTTCATTGATGATTAAATGATTAGTCTATAAATTATCAAGAAGCCAAAAATCTTTCAAATTTTGATGTGAAACAGAGAAAAAACAGGTAATTGTCACATTTGGGAGTTATTCATTAATTTTGGATGAGAGTGAATGAAAACATAGTTGGATATAAAGCAGTAAAAATGGGCTTTCCTGGCAAAGTAATATTTACAAGGTCCTTCTGTCCATCCATGCTGTAATTAAACCAGACTTACCCCTGTCGTCTCAGCAGTGCCCCCATGTGGTCAGCCAGAAGAACAGTCCTCAGCTGGCCTAAACTCATTGTATCAGGACTGGGTGTGCTGGGTTTAGGGTGCAGTGCGGGGCAGTTGAGCACCACACAGCCGTGTCTCTGACTCAAGGGCTTCAGATACTCAGCAGCTCCACCTGCCAGAACAGCTCTGAATGCAGCAGCCCGATCCACCCGCACCCTTAGACCTTCGCCCATTACCTCCCCACCAGCCACCGGGAGAACCCCACTACCACGAAGCGACAGCACTCTGGACATGACTGCAGGAGGGACCTGGGTGGATATAAAATGGATGTGGATATCATAACCATGCAATAAGACTAGGACATTGTAAAAGGAACAGTGAATGTCAGGTTATTTGTATTCTAAGCATCAATGGCTGTCGGGCATATGACGCAGACATGCAGATATCATAAGATAGATCCTTAATGCAACAATATTTCTGTGGTATTCTTGACGAGTACTTAAAAAAACACTTTCAAATCCTCTTTTAGAGAAGAACTGTTTGGATCCATCAATGTTAAGTCATTTCAGGCCCATCTCTAAGCTGCCAAAGAAAAAAACTGCAGCCACTCAGTTGATTCATCATATGAACGACAATCAGATCTTTGAAATATTTAAATCCCAGTTTCGCTCACATCACAGCACTGAGACTACTGAGCCGGTCTCAAAGGATCTGTCGCTCACCAACAACTGTGGGCTGTTCTCTGGCCTAATTCTACTAGGTCAGATTTTCATACCACAGATCATAATGGTTGAATCAGTGCTGGCACCCATGATGTGTCACTGGATGGGTTCATTCATACACTTTATTGCCAAAAGCAATCCGTCCTCCACCAGACTTTACACTTGGCACAATGTAGTCAGAGAACCACCAAATCCAGACTTGTCCATTGGATTTCCAAACGGAGAAGCCAGTGGTAGCGTGCTTTACACCTCTGCATCCAACACTTTGCATTGCGCTTGGTGATGTAAGGCTTGGATGCAGCTGCTCAGCCATGGAAACCTATTCCATGAAGCTCTCTGTGCTCCGTTCTTGAGCTAATCTGAAGGCCACATGAAGTTTGGAGCAACTGACTGTGATGTCACATGGCTGAGTTGCTGTTATTTCCAGTTGCTTCCACTTTGCTATAATACCACTAGCAGTTATTCTAGTAGCAAGGAAAGTCAAAATGCGGTTGACAGGCTTTAAAGGAGCAACTACATTACACCAGTCCTCGCGGCTCTTCTACCTACCTGGTGGTTTTAGAATTGATTTTAGGATTTTAGTGCCACTGTAGTTTTTAAAACCCAAGTCTGGCCCCTACCTATATCTGTGACATGCTGACTCCATATGAGTCTGGCTGCTGCCTCAAATCTGCTGGCATGGCCTTGTTAGTGGTTCTAAAGGCTCATTTTGTCACTAAAGATGGCTGAGCCCTTGCAGTCCAAGGCCCATGACTCTGTAATTCACTGCTTGAGGATCTCCAGGGGGCCAAGCTGTAACGTCCTTTTTTCTCCTTATTCTTATGAACTTTAAACAGTTTTAGTTTCCACTGTACTTCAGTTCGTTTCAGTGGAAAAACATTAGATGATGGCATCTGCTTCAGAAATCAATGCCAGTGCATCTCCAAATTGTAAACAAAGCAAGTCAATGGTGGAACATAGTACATGCAATACTTGTTTAATCTTCATATTTGTGTATTTTATGGCTAATCATATGAAAATGCTTTGGAACGGGTCTTTTTAAGTCCTGTGTAACCTCAGTTGCAGCACAGCCGGCTTTGCCTTTCTCTCTGTCTGACCTATATTGCATGTGTCAGTCATGGGTTAATAATTACTGCTGCAGGCTGTTAGTGCCTGGTCGATATTGATGAAACAAAATCAGCGACCTGAGCAATCCAGCCCTCATAGTCCCATTCAGATGCGTCTGTTGGTTTGGGTCTTCAGATGTTATTGATGATACAGTGTGGGATTCACATGCAGTATTAAGCAGGTAGTTCCGGTCCCCCCCACCCCTCCCGCTCCTATTGGCCGAGTGACGTTCGAAACAACTGAAAACACCTTGAATTTCACTGTATCACTGCGCTCAATGAACTGGCGCTAAAACAAGCAAGCATATTAGTGCCGAGGAACTACACTGCTTAGCGGATGAATGAAATGAGTTGTTTATGGGAACTTATATGTGTATCCCTGCTGTTTGATGACAGCATCCGGTTTGACTCACTTTAAAAACCGTGTTTAGAAAGCGCATTAAGCTAGTAACTTAATATTCGGCGCTACTTTGAAATAACATAAATCAGCACATCATGAAATTAGTATTTCGACATAAAAAAGGAGGCTAATAAATCCAACAGGTATCAGTCAAACCAACCTGTCCGTCCGCATATAGCGTGTTAAGCATCGTGGTCGGCGACAAGAAGTCCCTGTTCCGTAGGTTTTTCGCGCTGCTCTCCTTAAACCAAAGCTTCTCCGGTTCGGGGAATACCCTGTCACCGTTTCCACGGCTGGAACCGTGGACATCTTCACGCTTCCCCCGCAGCGCGGAGCTCAGAGCCCGGACGGTAGGGGTGATCCGAAGGGGCGAGAGCGCCTCGGTGTTCTCCATCACCACCACCTACACCAACAGGTGAGCTTTCCACCAGGCACTCAGCACATACACCCTCTGCTCATATCTTCTGTCAAGGCGCCGTGTTGCTAGTTGAGATGATGCGAGCAGATACGCTAGTCGCACGGTGCCTCGCTGGTTGATGTCAGATGTTGCACTGCATTGGCTGTTTTCTCTTTGCGGAACTAGTGAAATGTAATCGGTGTTTCGCCCGAGAAACATTTGCGTGTCGGATCGGGACGGCGCCATCTAGCGATAGGTAAAGTAATTGCAACTACACGATATGCCCAAAAGTTTGTGGACAGACTGTGCTGTGTCTGTGCTGAGGACCTGATGCTTTGTTACGGTTTGGGCTTACCACCTCTGATCCAGTGAAGGGGAATTTAAGTCACACAGCTCCTACATGTGTCATAATGATCCCACAACTCAATCCTATAAACACCTGGTCTTATAAACGCAACATCAGCCTCAGTCATGCTGCTGTGACTGTGTGAGGGACACTGTTGAGGAAATCCTTCTATCAGCTTGTATAATTGTGTTACTGCATGTGGCTTAGGAGTGAAATGTTCACCAGTTATGCATTGTGCTGGCCAAAAAATTTGTATACATGAACAATGACAAGATGCATTAAGTTGAAACCACTATCAATTTTATCAGCAACACCAAAAGACAGACCACAGAAGACAATGAACGTTGGTATTGGCAGAACTATTTCTATGGTTAAAAAAAATGCAACTTTGTAGCATCTAACCAAGTCGAGAACACGCAACGTGCCACTGTTAAAGTCTGCAATCAAGAGATGTCTTCATGGAAATACAGAGTTCTCAACAATAACAGGAAAGAAAGCTTAGGCTTTGCCAGGAAACATCTAGAAGGCCTGCACAGTTCATCAGAATGATGGGAAAAGTTTGGAGAAGGAGAAAAAAGCTTTGATCTAAGGCCACATCATCTGTGAAACAGGTTAGAGGCTGTTCTTTGTGTATGGCTGCCAGTGGAACCGGGTCACTACCATTTACTGATGATAGAAGTAGCAGGATTAGTTGTGAAGTGGATTTAAAAAAGATATAAAAAACACGGCGTTTTTAGTAAGTTGAGACGTTTCGGTGGCTGCATTGAAGAACACAACGCAATGATGCACAACTGGCAGCAGAACGAGATCAGAGAACCTCTGAAGATCCGCGGCTCGGACGCTCGGATCCGCAACCTGATCACGGGCACGGCGAAGGACTCTGTCGTTTACCAGCGGATGACCAGGCTGCTGGCGGAGAGGGGGGTCCACAGGTCCAACATGCAGGTAATCAGTCAACTGAAGGCGCTCAGGAGACAGTACACCAAGTACCACGAACAGAAAACCCGCTGCGGGAGCGACCGCGTCGGCTGGCTGTTTTACGACGACTGCCACAGGGTTTTCGGGAATCCTCCGGCGGAGAACCCGGTGGTGATGAAGAGGACCAGAAGTCTGACGCCACCTCCTGCACCGACGCCCTCACCGCCACTGGCCCCTCCCTCCACCTCCGCACCCCTCTTCCAGCAGCGAGGAGCATTCAGAAGTTGTAGTTAGCATCTGGGACGAAGTGGACGACAGAGAGCTCAACAAGCACAGGTCCAGTGGAGGTGGATGACGGCGAGGACCAGTACAGCCCGTCAGAGCACGCGCAGACTATCCGTGAGTTTGTTACTGTTGTGGTCCTGTGCAAGTTTGCAGGGGCGGAGCTGGGTGCTCAGCGCAGAGGGGGCGGAGCGCTCTCCGAAGGCTCCCCTGATGAAGGAATGTTTGTACAAAAGTAAAGAACTGGCTTCTGTGAGGACTAGAATAAGTTTTTACAAGTAAAATTTTTTAATGATATTTCAGGCAGTTAACCAAGAAGTTCAGCTACATCCATTTTTCTGACATTATGGCATTGTTTCTTAAGCTCTTCAGCTTTTATTATTAAAATATGCAAAGTAATAAGTTATTTATTCTGTCACATAACTGTGGTGAGGTAAAAAGTACTATACTTTAATCATAAATGTAGTAGTGTAGCATTAAAAATGCCTGTCTTTGAACACGCTGCCACTTATTTAGTCAAACAAGCCAGTGGGCAAGAATAAAAACAGCTGGAGTGACTCAGGGAAAGGGAAGACCATCATATTCTTGCAGGCATTCAAATGAACCTCTGGCCGACATTTGGGTCTCCAGTTCTTTATCTAATCTATGCGACCTATGCATTAGGATCAGTATCATCAGATGTCAACATTCTGCTCTTATCACGAGGCTCTTTTATTGCTGAAGATTGTTGTGTTCACCACGGTGGATTTGAAAGGAAGGGCTGACCTGTTAGCCCTGCAGTCGTAGGTTCTCTGAGTCCCCTGTGCTGAAGCACACAGATGAAGAAAGTGTGGCCTTGTCCTGCTAACGACCCGCTGCACTGTGTCTTTGTTTTCTAGTGCACACGACCCCATCAAAGAAAACGAAAACGACAGTGATGGAGCAAGTCTCCGCTTTAGTGTCGGCGACGGTCGCCCAGCTCAGAGAGATGGACGGTGCCATGCAGGCGCAGGAGGACGCCCGTCTGCAGAGGTTAATGGACCATGAGAGGGAAATGCAGAACAGTCTCATGAGCCAGCTCGTAGCCATGAACGAAAGGAGCAGTCGAGAAAGCCACGAGAGACACCTTGAACTCGTGGACGGAATACTGTCCAGGTTCCCTTCGCCTTCGGCTCCTTCGGGCCGCTGACTGACTCGTCCACGTGAGAAATGACAGCTCGTGACGTCTTCCGCCAGCTGTCCTGTGCCTCAGCTCACACTGCTTTTTTTTACTGTTTCTGTGAGGATTTACAAAACCTCCCACTGAATGTTAACCTCAGCTCTGCTCAGCTGCAGCTACTACAGGTCGTGTTGACACTGCAGGTTTTCACCCCGTTTTCTGATCATGTGACTTCATTTGACTTTTTTTACTTCACCAGTTCATACCAGTGTAAAGTGGCAGTGCTGCTAGAAAAGCATAAATGCAGATAAAGAAATATCAAAACACTGATTTGAATGAAACAATAATGCTGCCCCATAATAGGCTGCTTTGACTCTGTTTCACTTCAGACAATAAGCTTTTAAATCCATCCTGTAATTCCGTTTGATTATACAATGTAATAATAAACAAAAAGAAGCTACCTGGCTTCGTTAGCCATGATTTCACTTGGCCCACAGAGGAAGATCAAATAGAGCAGCTTTCTTTGTGTCAAAGAGTCCGTGATCCTTTTTTTTTCTCAGCTCTTTCTTTCTGTGCTGCTGCAGGAATTTATTAAACTCAGATTGTGTACAAATAGCTTTAACCACGAAAGAAAACTTCAGTTTGGTTTTTCTAAAAAAAAAACAAACAAGTTTTATATAAATCCAGGTGGTTTTGATCTACAGTCTTCATTCACAGTGCTTTGGAACGTCTGATCTGAGTCGTGTTTGTGTGAACACTGAAATGTAACACAAAGTAGCAGCGCACTCAGCTCCAAAGCTTAAACATGCATCGCATGTCTGGTCTTGACAAATATGAAAACAAACAGAATGCAGGCACCCGCTGATAAGCATTCATCTCGGCTACCAGGAGATATTATGAACATGTTTCAGCTTTAACGTGTCATCAGTGTAATCTGGTGTAATTATGGTACAAATACCAGGTGAGCTCGAAACACCAATCAACAGAGAGGACGCTATTGCATGACAGAAAGCAGGACAAGCAACCCAGATGGTGCCCCATGAGAACACCATCGTGTGGGGGGGGATACGTGTTTGATACACTGCAAGCTCTCCCACCTACAATGGAGAGGTCTGTAATTTTCATCACAGGTACATTTCAACTATGAGAGGCAGTCTAAAAAAATCCAGAAGGTCACATTGTATGATTTATTATCATATGATGATGAATTTACATTTTATTGCATGAAATAAGTGTTTGATACAACAGAAAAACAACTTAATATTTGATACAGAAGCCTTTGTTTGCAGTTACAGAGGTCAGACGTTTCCTGTAGTTCTTGACCAAGTTTGCTCTCACCGCAGCAGGGATTATGGCCCGCTCCTCCACACAGATCATCTTCACATCTTTCAGGTTTCAGGGCTGTTGCTGGGCAACATTGAGTTTCAGCTCCCTCCAGAGATTCTCTATTGGGTTGTTGAAAGGAAGGAGATTGCTGGCCCTTCAACACATTGCAGTTGTCCTGACCCCTCTGCAGAAAAGCACCCCAAAGTGTGATGTTCCACCCCCATGGGTCACAGTTAGGATGGTGGTGTTGGGGTTGTGCTCATCCTTCATCCTCCAAAACAGCGAGTGGAGTTGATACCAAAAAGCTCTATTTTGGTGTCATCTGACCACATGACCTTCTCCCAGGTTTCCTCTGGATCATCCAGATGGTCACTGGTGAACTTTAAACAGGCCTGGACATGTGCTGGAGCAGGGCGACCCTGCAGCATTTTTATCCATGATGACAGTGTGTCAATTTGTTCCTGGTGTCCTCAGACAGCTCTTTAGTCTTGGCCGTGGTTGGAGAGGTTAGTGTGATTGAGTGTGTGGACAGGTGTCAAACAGATGCAGTTGCAATGAATGCAGAGGGTTTCTTTGAGTAAAAAATGACAGGTCTGAGAGAGCCAGCATTCTTGCTGGTTTTTAGATGCTCAGATACTTATTTCATGCAAATTAATTGTGAATTTAACAATCATACAATGTGATTTTCTGCATTTCTTTTTAGATTCTGACTCTCACAGTTTAAATGTACTTAGAATTAAAAACTACAGCTCTCGATTCTTTGTAGGTGGGTAAACTTGCAAAATATATACTTGATTTGAAATGATCAACATGAAAAAGGTCATCTTCATCAAGGAGAATACATTCATACATATATAAAGTGCTGGTTTGGTTTCACGTGTGAACAGTGGACCAGACTCGGTTAAAGCAGAACCGCTCACGCTGGCAGCTGCTGCTTTGCAGTGGAGGAAATAGTAAAAATTTCTCATGTGATCTGACATTTACACGACAACATGGGGTGGCTGTGGCACAGGCTTTTTTTTTATTATTATTCTGTGACAGCATTGTTATCACTCAGCAGTAGTCCCAGAGGGAGATGAGACCACAGATGGTGAATGCGCGTGTACACTGTAACCACCTGGTGTGGCACAGGTAAGCAACATGGGGCGATGGGTGCTGCAACAAAAATGCACAATAACTGTCGGTTTAAAATATTAAGTTTATTAGAGAGATGCGCTAAGAAATACAATTAGTTAAACCATTTTTTTTAAAATCCCATTTGCAGCTGGCTCTTCATTTGCTGCTCCGGGTGTGATTCTTGGCTGACACGAAATTCCCGGTTGCGTTTACTGTTCTCAGCAATCCGGGAGAAAACGTGTCATTGAGGAAAAACACCTTTGCAACAATCGTGCACTGTTAGACATCCTTTAAGACCGGCGGCGGAGCCTGGCAGGACCTTACGGGTGTTACTTTCACTTTACTCGTTCAGCAGAAACCAAACCAAAGGTCTACCCTGAGCGCACCGTGGTGGTGTCAAAGGTTTTTCATTTACAAACGCTGACTAAGAAAAAAAGAAGAAAGAAATCCAAAGTAACCTGCGGTGGAGAGGTGGGGCTGTGATGTCTGTGGGAGGAGGGGGGATGTCCTGTGCGCCGTGGGATGGAAACGGACCCCATAACCAGCTGGGCCTTAGAATCACAGCTGCATTATGGGTTCCGTTACAATCCCACCCACAAAAACAGGGCTTACCGGGGCTGGCCTCAGGTCAGCGCGGCTAAAGGACAAAGACAGAAACAAGTTAGAAACAAAGCAGGCGATGATCAAAACCAGTCCATCTGAAATAGAAATAACTGGAAGTGAGATGAATTAAATCGCATTAAGTTTGATTCATCTTAAATTACAAAGCATCTCATCCATCATGCAGCGCGGGGGCGAGAAAACTACGAATGAGTAATTGTGATTTTGTTTTATGCAAAGCGACTTTA
>VOQJ01011498.1:2551-20692 GCA_015052665.1 Apistogramma diplotaenia
CACACTCCGAGCCTCCCCGGCTGCCGCGCGCGCCAGCTGCTGAGGGGTATGAAGTGAGAGGCTTGACATTATATCAGTACCCACATTCACATTAAACAGACCAGACGTTATGCAACTCCACCATTGCTTTGTGACTTTGGAGAGAGACAGGAGTTAGCTGTCCCTCTAGAACTCCTGAGAGGTGAGCAGACATTGTTTGATATAGACGACGACTTGATCCTTGCATCAGCAAGATCCCACCATCACCAAGAGCGCATTGTGGCAAACAGCTACATCATTCACTTAGCCAGGGCACCGTGAACTGGAATTTATATGTAAAACGATGTGTGTGTGCATTTCTTTGCTTTTGAGATGGAGAAAAAGTAGAGAAAAGGTTCTTTTTTTTTCTTCTTCTATTCCCAGAGTTCTTTGGCTTGATGCATTTCTAAGAGGGTGAGGTGTGCATTCTCAGGTGACTGATGAGGTTGCGCTGCTGGGTAAACTTCCCCCCACATAGCTGGCATTCATACGGCTTCTCTCCAGAATGGACGCGCATGTGCTCTGTCAGACGGTACTGGCGTGTAAAGCGCATGCCACACTCTTCACATGCAAATGGCTTCAGGCCGAGGTGGCTGCGCATGTGGCGTGTCATGGTTCCCCTCTGGGTGAACATCTTGCCGCAGATGTTGCAGGGGAAGGGCCTGGTCAGCCAGTGGCTCTTTTCGTGTTGTCTCAGGGTTGCCGGGTCTTTGTAGCTCTTACTGCAAACTGTACACTTGAATGGGCGCGTTTCAGAACCAAAGGTAGATGGACCTACGGTGGCAGAAAGGTCCTCTGCCTCCTCTTCATCTTCCTCTTTCACAAAGGTTCCTCCCTCCTCTTTGATGTACAGCTCATCCTCAGTATGGGTCTCAACATGAGCATTGAGCTGTTCCGAACTGGGGAAACCCTTACCACAGGGAATACAGACATAGAGGTTGTCTCCAAATGCTGGCTCAAAACCTTCCTGCCTGTACACGTAGTTGGCGCTGTGGTGCCCCCCTGCTGTTCCTCCTCCACCTCCTGCACTCTCTCCGTCGCTTTGACCACTTTCTTCACTGTGGTCCTGGCCATTCTCTCCTCCTTCTTCCTCATCCTTGCACTGGAAGGATTGGTCAGATGCAAAGCTGTTACCATTGCCCCCTCCAATCCCAGATGAGCGGCTATCTTTAGGACCAACAATTACCCCATTAACCAGGGGCCTGTCGTGATCTTCAGACTTCAACCCCGAAGCCTCTCTCTTAGGCCACTCGTTCTTGCGAGCACCCTGTCTGGACTTTTTCTGTGGCGGAGGACCCTCTGGCTGGTTTTGGATCTCCTCTGAGGTTTTAGAGGAGGAGTTGAGGTCCATGGTCTCTGAGATGCAGGTGTCTGCACCTGGTAGCGTGGTAGACGAGTCATCCAGTGAGGCACTGTTGGTTGTGGACACTGAGGCAGATTGAGGGGATCCTTGGGAGTTGCTGTGCGGGCTAAGGGCATCAGTGGCTGTGCCCGCAGAGGGTGGACTCTTCTTGGAGAGGTCTAGTCCAAGGTCTGGTTCCCCAGCACTTCCTCCACTGCTGAGGTTACCATTACTGCTTCCATTCCCCCCATTCCCATTCTTACCAGAGGTGCCGACAAACATCTCATCATCTGAGAGCTTGTCCCGAAGGCCTTCATCTGGCTGTGGCTGGTCGGCATCGGAAGGGGTCGGAGGATAGTGGTTGTTGTGGCCAGTAGGGGTAGAAGAGGAAAGGCGCTGGTTGTTGAGGCGTAAGCGGCTAAGGGGACCTGGAGTGGAGGGTTTACCTGGCAGGGGTTTCCCACCATTGCGCTTAAGCTTCTTTCTGCACAGAGCAGCAAGGTCGTGGAGCTGGAGGTAGCTGGCTGCAGTTAAGAGGGCACTGAAGTTCTGCTCACTGCTCTGCTCTGATGAGGACAGTAGCTTCCCAGTGTAGATGAAATCAAGAACCTGTCTGAATACAGAGGGGTTGACCATCTCTGTGTCGAGGTTAATGAGGTTGTCGTGGAGGACCAAGGATTTGAAATAGATGCTGCTTGCTGCCAGGATGTTCTTGTGGGCACGGAAGAGTGCGTTCTCCACCACGATGATGACATCACACAGGAAGCCCTTGGCTCTCTGCTGGTTGAGTTGCAGCAGCAGTTGTTTGGCATGATTTGGCAGTTCCATTTCCTCCTTCTTTCCCTCTCTCTCTCTTCCTACACGAGCACCACCTCAAGCTGAAAGAAAGCAAACAAAGAGGTGATCAGTTTTATAAGAATTAGAGTACTATTAGACTGATAATACCCTGTCATTTTCTGTGGTGAGTAAAGAAATAAGGGCGATGTTACATAACAGATAACACATGGAAAGCACTGCTGGGCAGGTGCTAACACTCGGCTGTTTTGGATTCGTGGAAGGGGGGGGGGGCTGTTATCATAGAGTCAGTGAACAAGTGTGTGAAGTTTGATGGGTCTAGCTTGAACAGTATGCATCTATGGTGTGAATCTGAACATCCCAGGTCACACTGTTGAGTTATGGACAACATTGATGGTTTTGAGGTTCAGACGCGGCCGACATCGAGGCTATGACAATGGGGCAAATTTTTCTTTCTAACAGACGAGGTAAAAATCAGAGCTATTACAGTTTTGTATGTTGTAATTAGTTTTCTAAATCGTTTGTTAGCTTCCAGAATAGCTTTGCTTAAGTCAGTTTAGTTTTTATTGCTTGAAACTATTTTAGATTTAATGTTATTTTCATATTTTACTGTATAAAGGAAATGTGCTTGAGGCAAGGTTGAGAAAATAAGTGTAGGTATTACAATAAAAATAAAGAACATTTAATAAAAAACAGTCGAGTCAATCTCTCATCTTAATTCAATGTTTTCAATTTAATATTTTTTTCACATTTAGTTTTAGTTAGCTGTGATAAAAGCTTGGCTAATGCTGTTTTAGTAACAAAACTGAAGTTAATGGGAAATTAGCAAACAGTTAGCACTGTGTGCTAAATAAACACACAGCTGTTGAGAAACTGGAACCTTCCCTTTGTCCGATTCTTCTTTTTAGACAAACCAGAACCCTACATGGATCGAGTTCTGATTGTACACCATTACCACTTATCTGGCACAGAAGTCACGAGGGTCGAGGACAAGAATGGGCAAATACTTTCCTAAAGTTGCCTCACTTCACCATCTCGCCAGAGTAACTAGTTTTGGCGGGAGGCCCTCTCTGGAGACTCAGCTCTAGTCTTCATTAGGTCATGGTAATGGCAGCTCTACCCTATTGTCTGGGGGTGGGGATCCGTGGCGCAGCAGGGCTGGGGGGGGGAGGGATTAGGTGACACCTGAGCAGGAAAAACTACACAGGAGCCTGGGCAGGAGAAGAGGGGGAGGGTGTGGCCCCAAGGCAAGGGCAGCACCACTCGATCCTCGAGAGGGGCCCTCATTTATGGAAATAGGACGAGTGAATCTCATTCACTGCTACTGATGCCCTACTATACACACCACACAGCTCTAATTTTAGTCTGACACTGAAAACGCAGAATTTTGTTTTAATGTACTGCAGCAATTCTGAGGGTGGCAGGATGAGCGTGATGTGGTCGAGGCAGCAGTCAGTCTGTGTTCGACGAACCCTCAAGGCCACAGGCAAGCTTCAACAACACATTTTCAATGACCACAGTAGGGTACGCCATATTATAGGAGATTATAATCTAAGGCAAGAGATACGTGCACAGTGACAGCGAAAATACTTCTCTGTACATAGTTCAACATGAAAAGAAAAATTATATAAATAAATTTAAATGGTCTAATATGTGCTAAATGTAGCAGAGGGCAAAAATACCAGCCGTGGTCAAAACATTTCCAGAGAGCATCATCATAAAGAAATTATAGCCACATAATACCGCTAAATTCATGAATATGAACGGACATGTCTTCATTCTCAATATTAAAAAAATACACCAATATTAATGACGTTATAGCTCGGAAATATCAACCAAGCTGGCGACACGAGCGCCACAGGTTAACTTACACCAGCTTACTGTAACAGGGCTAGATGCAGTTTAATAACATTTAGTAAAACTCTGCATTTTCACACATTATCACTACAGAAAATCAGAGCAGTTAATATTCACTCATGTCTCTATGCCATCTGCTCAGTGCAACAATCAAACAGCTACTCTACACCGCTGTACGTACCAAACTAGCCAGAAAGACTCCCACAAACAGCCGGAAACAACAAACTAAACTTTGGCTGCTCATAACTTCCAGATTATTAGTGGTAATCTGACCGGGTCTTAAATAACTGCGTTTTTTTAAGAACATTTCAATCTGTAGTAGATGTCAGTCATGCTCAGTTATCCTGCAGACTCCATCAGGCCAAAAACAAAAAGCTGACATTCAAGTGAGAGTATCAGTTTAAAATACTTTAAAACTGCACAGTAAGCAAGCACGACGAAGTTTGTACGGATTAGGTTTCAGGACGTACCACATCGCTACGTTTCAACAAGGAAATCTGAAATTACAATTCTCCATCACAAACTCGTTAAACAAAGACTTAAACATACTGACCGAGGCCCTTCACAGTCACGTCAAATATCACAGAGAAACACATTAAAATAAATGCAAAGCAACACTTGAATAAGGTGAAAATGCTACAAGAAGGACACTTGTTTGAGATGGTAACGACCACCCATGTTATAGACAATATTAAACACCACACAAGAGCAAGAAGGTTAAAATTGTAACCTGGTTACGCCTGCTGAGTCCAGTATGTAGCCAAGCTGACTGTTACAGAGTAGCTGATACAATCAGCTGAAGTGATCATTAGCCCCGGGTCCAGGCCTGGGCTTGCCTCCTCTGCTTTGACACTTCTAGTCATGGTCTTCTTCCCCTCCCCCGTTCCTCCTCTGCACCTCTCCTTTCTCTTTATCTTCCAGCTCACACCAGCCTCTCACCGGGCACGCAGACACATCCCAGGAACAGCTCATTGTCCCCAATGTAAATCATAATGAGCTATTCTAAAATGCATAACCCAGATGTGTTAATCGCAGAACAAGCTACAGCAGTTTACGGCACTCAACCCTGCAGGCGGTAATGGAGAAGAGGGCTACTAGAGAAAGAAGGGCCTCTACTATGATGCCAGCCAGGAAGCCATATATCAAGTCTCTCTCTTAACATACACACACACCTCTGCAGGCTTTATGGGGGGATTCAAGAGGCTTTTCCAGTGGACCGACATAAAAGGGGGCTGGGCTCACAGTAGAGAAGTCAGCTCAGTAGAGAGGGAGAGAGGAAAA
Source organism: Apistogramma diplotaenia (assembly GCA_015052665.1). Classification (NCBI taxonomy): domain Eukaryota; kingdom Metazoa; phylum Chordata; class Actinopteri; order Cichliformes; family Cichlidae; genus Apistogramma; species Apistogramma diplotaenia. The sequence goes on from VOQJ01011498.1 coordinate 7,845, forward strand.
AAAAGAGCCCTCCCCCAACAACCTCCATTTCTCATCCCTCGTTCTCTCCCTTTCCTCCCCTCCATCACCCACACAGCCACCCTCTCCCTCTGGCCCCTCCACTGCTGTGCTCTGCCGGCTGGATTCCAGGGAGCCGCTAATGGATTATGGCTGATCTATATGCAGCTAGGGTAGGACACGTGTAGGCCCGGCTCACCTTCCAACGATGCTGCCCGGGAAAACAGGCATGATACCACAAGGGAGAGATAGGCTTGCACTATCGTTGTAGCGCCGTGTGCGAGTGCGCGGCACCCTTTCCACCCAGAAACATCTCAATACCGCAGACGAGACTGCTGCTCCTGTTCTACAGCACCACAGTCCCACAATTAAAGGCAGGGATCTTTTGGATAACGGTAGAAAGTCCGAAAGAAACAGTTTCTACTGGATTTGATTACCAGATTTTTAAGCCCTATGCAAAGGCTAACAAATCAGCAGAAAGAGCTGGTTTGGGAGGGCTGTGAGAAACAAGACTTTCTCTGACCAAACATAATACCACATACCAACCAAACTCACCCTGGGCTTGACTCTAAGCCCAGGGTGGTCATTGCCTTCAAAGCACACACAGAGGATCAGCTTACCTTGCTTGCAGTGTAACCTCTTCGAGAGCTATGAGATAATGATAGGGGGGCGAGCTTATCTATAAAAAACAAAAAACACAAAAAAATAAACCAAAAAAAGCTCCCTGCTGCTTATCCTCAACCTTGACTTGTGTCAGGAGCCTGCTGATGAGATGAGAAGAGATAACTGACACACACACACACACACACACACACACACACACACAGGCCAATGTAAGCATGTGCTGATTTGTGGGTGTAAACCAGAAAGAATCAAAGTGCCCTGGGCACTGAATAAATGTCAAGCCTCTGAATTAAACTGGTTACACCTGAAACTTGGACGATCAGGTTTGACTTCATTTACCACCCCCTTTCGCGTTGCCTCCATTTTCTCCAATGCGCTTACAGATTAAAAACAGCGAGCTGGTTTTCATGTAGCGAAGGTGACGGAGAGCAGCGGGCTGTGGCACTAATCTCCTGAACGGAGGGTTAAAAAAGCCAAGAGAGAAAAGCAGAGGTGAGCCAAAGTCCTGTGGTGCAATAACAAAACACACCCTACTGCTGGGAAAGGTCATCTGCTAACAACCAGCAGAAAACAGGACTGAGGAGGATTTTAAAAACATATCCAACTTAAGCTTAATTGGGGTTTCGTTCGCAGGGACTCCTTCAGGCAGCACGTGGGCTCGTGGAACTGCCATCACAAACTGCAGGACAGGATTGTAGTAGAGACAGATAGGTACGAATGACTGAGGTAGACAGAACGAGAGGCAATCAAGGGCAGGAGCAAAAGGCCTGTGTGTGTGTGTGTGTGTGTGTGTGTGTGTGTACGTACATGCTCGCACACACAGAGTATGCTGGTGGGCAGAGAGCGTGGGGGAGGGGTTGGGGGGATGGTACAAAGCCAGTTTGAAATACAAACACCAAGCAACCACCTCTGAGCCATTTCAACATGGCTGACGCTGCTGCATAGGTAAGGCTGGTCCGCGCAGGACTCACGGGTCCTGCGAGAGCCAGCTGTGAAAGGACCCGATGGCCGCGAGGAGATTAAACCATTAAAATCCTTATATGCTGCTTTGTGGCGATTAAATGTGAGCTACGTAAGAGATAGAAGAAGCACATCTTTAAAAGATTTATCCTGATTTCTGAAATTGAACCACAGCGATCACAAAATTAGGCTACTCACACTCAAAGAGACCTGGTTACTGCGGCTCCGTCCCGGTGAGATGCAATTTACACTATACGCTGTTTTTTTATTTTACTCTGGCTAGAGAATAGCAGTGCTGCAGATTTTTTTTCATCATACAGCATAGATCTTAGGCCAGTTGTGCAGCGTGAGAGCTGGCGCTATTTTATTACTGGTGACACACTACAGTTTAGGTTTGAGTGAAATTGAGTGATTTCTATTCCAGCCCTAATTTGATTGGTTACATATATGCATGTTTCCTTTCATTCTGCTACATTCCGGTCACACCATTACTCCATCACACACACACGTTTCTCCTGCTGAACTTAAGCAGTGGTTACCAGGTTCTCCTTACCCTCTCATCACATTTGAGCAACCCTGGTCTTGTTTCCAAGAAGTTTACGAAACCAGGTTACCACAGTTACCACATCCATATTACTCAGAGAAAACGTTGCAGCACTACAGAAAGAGTCACGCCTCTAATTATAGAAATCTAAAAAAACTTAATCTAGTTTTTCAGAAATACATCCAGGTATATCGAAATCAGAGCTTTTAAAGAAGCTGGCAGTGCCGGCATAAGAGATGACATGAGATCATCAGCTGTAGTCATTTATTGAAATAATCTTGAAAAACTCTGCCTCTAGTTGTGTCTCAAGTGCAAACTGTTGAGTGGGTCTGATGCTGGGATTATGGATACAGATCCAATTCTGGATATTATCCCAATCCCATTGTACCTCTGTATAATGACAATAAAGGCCTTCTATCTTCTATCTATCCAAATTTTCAGAAAAGCTGGGTGAACAGGTGCATGCTCGCAGTACCCTGCATGCCTGGGAGAACACTTCAGCAGTTCAACCATGCAGACAAACGAGTCCTGCCCAGGGTGCAGTGGAATGATAAGAACCTCATTCTGTTTATAACATATCGGGAAACAGTAGCTTGCCATGGAAGCCAGATGTGCCGCTGCTGTAGTGCAAAGTGTAAGACGTCTCTTTCTCATATATATACACACTCAAATCCTTTGCACAGCTACACCAGCAGTCAGACCCACTGATTTTTTCCCCAGCATTTCAGGATCTACTTGCAGTTGGACAACAGCAGGGAAAGGGAGAGAAGTTTTCTGATCATTTCTTCAGGGTGATAAAGCAGCAGTGTGCGACCAAACCTTTTTCCATACATCATAACTTTACAACAGGAAATGAGTTAATTTATTCTGTGGTATGTATGTCATCCATGGGTAATCTTAGAAGCTCAAACCATAGCAAATTCTTTAAAGGGATGATAGTTCTGCAACATTACTCTTCCATGTTTGCCCCCCTACACACACACACACACACACACACACACACACAATCAATCCTTCATATTTATTATTGTGAAAGTGCCGGATGTAGTTATACCACAAACTATTATGGCATTAGAAAATGCCATTATATTTTATAGACTGTGATAAATTCATTTAATAAAAGAAAGCAATATCTGTCAAAAATTCAAAGCGATACAATAGATCAATAATAGTTGTGTAGCAGTTGTATAAAGCTAAAAATACAGTGGTAGAAGACAAATGTTATGCCACTAAATAAACTTGATTTTATTCCCAATTGTAATGGACTCATTTTTTTACTACGGTGATAGTTTCTTAAAACTATCTGGGAGGCAAAACTCACTGTGGTTCGATCCCAAGCTTTGAGTGTGTGTGTCTTTAATATGAATGTGTGTAAATGAGTGGAAACATTCGGGGAAAGTGCACTGAGAGGTCAATACCACCAGAAAAGCACTAGTCCTTTTGCTATCAGGCAGTTAAAAGGTAATGAAATGTAACTTTAGGCCACATGAAACCGCTTTCCTTACAGAAAAAGAACTTTGTTAATCCCTGAGCTGAAACGTGAAACCTGAATTTTATTTTTTCCACAGGAAAGAATTCCAACTACTTGATTGTCTCTTGCTGCCACAGGTTTACGAAGACATGTGCATCACCGCTGTGTCTCGCGTGTTCTGGCCAGCGTGTCCCACACGGAGACCTTCACTGAAGATACCAACAATCCTGTTGAGCAACTGGCGCCCACATGTATCACACTGTGTGCCCTCACTAACAGCACATTAATCAACCACTTCACTGAACCTATGATTGGTGTGATAAAGTGCCTTCTGTCTTGAGAGACTTCTCCATGGATCCCCCCTTCCCCCCCAACCCACATGACCTGGTATCTAATGCTTTGACTGAGGACATCATGTTGGGTGAGTAACAGATCTTGCATGGTCCAAGGTTTTACAGAGCTGCCAGCCCTTCCTCCCCTCCTCCTCCTCCTGCCATTAAACACTGCGCAACCTTCTGGCTATCAGCACCACATTCCACATTCTTCGTCTTAAAGAACAATAACAGCCCTGCCCCTGGGCGCTTCATCCCCTGAACAAACCAAACAGCCCCAAACAGGCAACCACCAAACAGAACAGACAGATGCACAGGTACGACAGCCCAACACAATCTATAAGTCCCTGTCCAGCATGTCAGCACATATAGCCTAAGTAGCCTTCTTACTGTATACACATGCTTCTATAAGCCTGTACACAAGACACTAGGTGTGTTCTGAGAAGGGACAAGGCCAACTGGCCGATCATGAGGCGCACACACGGACCTCAAATTACCCTCTAGGCCCGACTCCGTCGTCCACAGTAATCAATGAAACTAGTCACACTGATCACTTGAGTTGGCTTGGTCATTTTTAAAATTGTTTGACCTTTGGTACTTGATCTCTGACCTATAATGCTTGTTTGGGAACAGCTGTGATAAACAAAAAGTTCAGTGGTTACTGTACAACATTTTATTCTTTTACAAAGAATAATTTCAGCAAAACACTTAATCAACTCGACAAAAGTCTCACTCGGTTTCTTTAAAGTTTACGGGAGGTACTTTTTAAAATACAATGGATTTAGCAGTTATTACTTCAAAGCTCTGCACTCTTACTGCTTTCGCAGTGCTGATCTCATCAAGCGCTTCAGGCACAACAGCGAGGAGCCGTACTACTCCTTTAGAGGCCTCACCAGATTGGATTATAAAGCATTTGGATTCATCTTCTTTAAGCTTTTGTCTGCATTGTTGGAAAACACACTTCAGGTACTCATGAAGCGAAATTCTGAGGTCAGCAGACAGACGAGCTGAATGCTCCACCTATAAGTTGGGCTGGGCGTAGCCGGCCGAAATAACATCTTTAATCTTTATATTACAAGCTGCAGGACCCTGCAGCTCTGAATGGGAGGGGAAATGGATTTATCTAATGTCATACTTTCACAAAATGAGCCCAAAAAAACCAAACCAAAAACATAAAAATGCCTCCTTGAAACAATTTCACACCAACAACTGCAGAAATTAACAGTTAATGTGCAACTGAGGAGTCTGTGCAAAACAATTTTATCAAGCATGAAATTAAAGGCATGCGTTTCTTTAACTGGCAAAACTGCTTTGAGACAGCAAACCATGTTTCTTCAGCCATTACACAAGAGGTTGCGTACATTTAGTCAGCTGTTAAAGTGTTTGTTATTTTTAAACAGAATTAAACTTTGGTTACCGGCAGTCAGTGAAGGGAACACACATTACTGGCATTGCTGTGCCTTCTTATAGCCATTCCCCTTTGGTGCTTTAACATCCGTAATCACCTGAGGAGCAAGCTGCCTTCACACCTGAGCACATGCATTGTTTCATTGGCTTAGTTTGAGCTAATGATGAAGTAGTTACTTTTTTTCTAAATGAAGACGCTCATTTACAGACGGAAATCCACGACAGTGCAACAGTGTTTCTATAAAACCCTGCAGTTATAGGTCACAGTGTAACGTGACACCCACACTGTAGCCGATTACAAAGATGGTAGCTCTATAGCACCAGCGCACCTATAGGCTTTTAAAACATACACAGCCCACTGCATCGGTGGAGTCCACATTTAGAAAACAACGCATAAAACCAGACGACGCACGCGTCCAACACTCTACCGAGTATATTTGCAAGACAATCCTGTTAAATTATTTTTAATAAGCCTCACCTAAGACCAAAGTGGCTTAACCTACATATAAACAATGCAGGTTACGCCACTTCTATCGACAGCAACTGCGAACATCTCTTGAGTATCAGCTGATTGCGCAAAATAGCGTGCGTAAAATCCACAGAATCTGCCCCGCTTCATTTAACACACAAAGTGCAATTCAATACCAGCTGAAGTGATCTGCTGTGCTTACGTGATAGCGATCGATTTTTGTAAAACAAACATTCAGCTCATCACGTTTGCAATTTTGCAAACATTTAACTGAACGTGCTCGATTGTGAAACTGAGAAAAACGAGGTTAAGACTGGAAACGTTTCAGCGAACATAAAAAGCGTCGCGACGTGCCGTTCGTGGTTTCTTTCTGTCCCCTGATGTGCTTTGCCAACCTGGTAATTCTTTGGTACAGATTCGTCCTGTGGGGCATCTCGTACGCGTGCGACGCCAAAATACAAAAAGGGCACACCATTTGCAAACAACGCATTTTTTTTTCCGCGTTTGAGCAGAAACCGCGATAAGCTCGAACTAATAACGTGGGAATCTTCGGCTTGCCAAGCAGGCTGGTAGAGCCAGAATAGGCACGAGCAGAGCCCCCTTTTTGTTGGCACGCCGTGGAAAAAAACACCAGCGTAACACCGAAAACCTCTGCGATTCTTGCGGTGGCTGCTGGGAAACGTTCCGCTCAAAAAACGACACAAAAGCAGCTCCGCCACACATTTCCGAGCCTCCGCAAAGACAAATCATTCATTTTAAATACCTTCTTACATCGGTATGGTCGTTCTCAAGCGGTCTTTACCATCCTCTTGCTCATCTCACAGCCTTCGGGACGCCATGTTGCAAGCTTATGACGTTAGCCCTCCTCACCCCTGACCCACATTTGAATAGAAACCAGCCCCAGAGTGCAGCAGAGAAAACATCCTAATGTGGGAGGGTTTCTCACTTTCTCAAAACAGGAATCCTGGCAAGTTTACCTGCGAGATGGCAGAGAGAGAGAAACAAAGAGCGCTGTTTGCTTTAATTGTGTTCAAAAAGCTTAAGGCCTTCTTCTCTGAGCAAAACGACCCAGTTATATTCACCATCCTGCTGCGGCGCGCAGGTAAACGCTGCGGAAGATGTCTGACTTTAAAACTAATTTGTGTAAAAAGCTGGCCTCATCTGTGAGGGGGGCGAGAGGGGGGGGGGCACAGGTTTAAGGAAACGTCACTAGTTTATTAAGTGATGTGCACGTGGATCACTAAGAATTTTTAATGTTAATCTGTGAAGGTTTGTGGCATTATTTTGTTTATGGTATCAGTTTGTTTTTTTCTTTTTTAATTTTTTAGTGTATCTTATTCAGCTGTAAGTGTCTTCACTTGTAAAATATGCAATTTAAATGTACAATGCATTGGTTGAAGACACATACCACAGCCACCACAGAAAACAGCCTCAGTCTTGATAAATCAGTTTATCAGTTGCATTGCATTGCCTTCCAAACCTCAAGCCTCAGCATCTAGAAAATGATCGTGAAAATCCATTCACTTTCTGATTATTTTTAATTGGATTTGGACAGGGTTAATAAAGACAACGTGGCTTCAATTTGTGTAAACGGCTTGGGCCTTTTAATGCATTTATTTGTTGTTTTGTTTAATAGAACTATGATATCTGGTTTGCCTGATGTTTGAAAAAAAAATGAAAGCAAGCGAGAGGGAGAAAGAGAGGTTCCGAAACTGTGGAGCAGATGTGCGGAAGTGTTGCGAGACGCAGGCTCCTCCTCTTAGCACAGAGAACCAGAATCCCCGGCCAGTGAGTACTGGTCACTGGTAGGTTTCACCGATTATAAAGAGCCCGTTAAAGAGTATATAATTTTAAAAATGTATCCAGATGTTAGTAATAAAAATCTTAACGCTCACTGACTACAAGGCGCTGGATGCACTTGGACTCATTCACCGTTTTCCCAGTGAAATCTCCCGTGGATGGATGGGTCACATTCCGTGAACGTCGACGTTATGGCGGCGTGCCAAAGGGCTCTTCTGACACTGTGTGGTTGCCGCGGAAACTGCATCCTCAGCGCGGGGTTACGTAATCAAGCCGCTCACAGGTGCTCCGCGTAAACGCAGCCAGAAGCTTTTCAAGAAAAGCAGAAATCATATGCATATGAAAACTCTTTTAAGTCTAATATAAATGTTCTCCTATCCATGTCCAATGGGAATGTATATAAGAAGCCATTCACCAGGCTGACCGTGGTGTTATCAGCCTTTTGACAGTTTAACGAAACTTCACTGTGTCTGACAGATATAAGATTCTAGCGTACTTTCTTTTTTTATTATTGTTTATTACATTAGGTTGTGAAATAAATACATAAAAACAGAGACAAAAACACGTCATAACATTTCTCATTGCAAGTCCGTTTGAAATAATCGGGTGTAAAACAGTCGTTAGACTCGCAAAGTCCACGATGAAACATCTTCCAAGAATGTTTGACCTTTTCCAGCTGATTTTTATTCATAATGGAGAAAATAATTAGTCTTTTCGGTTTGCAGGAGGGCCAACTGGTCGAGGTTTTACTCTTTATTAAGAGAAGGGAAGAAGGTGGAAAGGTCACAATGAGGAAGAAATGGTTGTTGTCACTAAATGCAACAAGGTAAAGACTTAAAATCATGAGCCCACAAGGAGGGAAATACATTCCTAAAACATAACATGTCACAGTTCATACTTATATCAATAAGTCCTGAAATGTAGATAATTAGAGGAGCATTCAGACTAATGACTTGCATGTAAACAAATAAACAAAACAATCCAAACTAAGCTGGTTTCCTGAGCATCATCTCTGGTCTCAGGCGACATCTCTATCACGAACATCATCTTTGAATGGCACTAAAATTCTGAAACACAACCACCCTCTCACCTTTTCCCACGGCAGGGTCTCCACACCTTGGCGAGCAGCGTTGCCCTGAGCGCAGAGCACCCTCTGACGTACAGGACAGGGGTGAGGGCGGCATTGACTCGGGGCAAAATGCGAATAGGGTCAGTGCCCTCATTTTTAAAGGTATAACAGGTCGTGCCAATGAAATTACAAATTATAACATGGCAAAATATGGGAAGCCAAGTCCCCAAGAAGAACACCACCACCACCAGTATGAGGTACACCGACGAGCGCTTGCTGTCTCTCTCCTCAGAGGGCTGGTCCCTCTCCAGCTGAAACCTGGCTATGATGAACAGTCGGATATTCAGAAATATCATTATAATCACTACGAATATGTTCGCGACAAAAGTACCAAAGCTTGTGATCTGTTTGGCAACACCGACAGTGACCAGGTTTTGTACGGCCACGATTAAAAAAGCGTAGACCCAGTAAGCCAGGATGACCATCACGGTCCTGTTTCGGGTCATGCGCTGGGAGTATTTAAAGGGTGACACGATGGCGTGGTACCTGTCCGCCTGCGCGGCCAGGATAGCCATAAAAGACAGCCCTAGAAACGTGGGCGCAATGTAAAAGGTTCTCGTAGGGGAGTCGTAGACATCCCTCACGTCCAGAACACCGACATAATAATAAGACACTCCCGTGCAGATGTCGCTGAGGCAAGTGCTCAGCATGTACATGAAGCGGTTCTCGCTGCGCAAAGCTTTGTTCAGCAGGATGGAGAGAAACACGGACACGTTGAGGAAAATGATGGCTGCAGCGAGTGAAACGCTGAAAAGAAACATCAAAACGTTGCCAAAGCTCGTGAGGGGCAGCGCGAGAGACAAAGCGTGGCTGCTGTTTCTCATCAGTGCGACGGAACGCGGCTTCAACAAAGTTTTCAGGCCTTCATCGCATGTCAAATACTGGCAGCAGTGCAGCTGTAACGGAACAGCTGAGTGGGGCTACTTCCAGCCTGATTTATGTAAGAAGCGCAGTCAGTCTTATACAGGAAGACGTCGACATGAGTGACTTCAACTCCCAGGGAGAACAAGTCCACAAGGCCTTCATAAATGCACGTGGAGTCCAAATATTTTATCATTATCACAGTGCATATTCATGTTATGTTTGTGATAGTATCACATTTTTATATATATATATACAGCACAGTGAATTTGAGGCCTTTTTGCATATATCTCTAGTGCTGCCTGCATCAAAGCAGACATGCCAGTGTTTTAAACTTCCTTAACTGGTGTGCCCATAAAATATTTATACATCTAATTATTTTTCTGATATCATTTTCATTTTCTGTAATTTCAACAGTTTAGATTCCAGGGTGCAGAAAAGCAACAGAGTGAACTCTTATAATATTGACTCTCATGCTTTCCAACCACGAAAAAAAGAAAGCGCTTTGTCAGTTTTAATGGAAAGAATCTCTCTTGTTCATCTCTCAGCTAAACTAACAAAGGGCTTTTAAAGCACTTACTCCTATTTACCAATCAGCACCTCTGAAACAAAGACGGTGACAACAGCAGACAAACTGAGGTTTGTAAAGGTGGCATTATGAGCTAAAGGTTTCCGTTTTGTCATAATTGTACCATCTAGACAGGACTGCAAGTTCTCTACTCTGCATAGCCCGAGAAAATTATTTTATTCAAATCTGTGTGTTCAGAACGAAAGCGTAACTATCACTGTTTTTAATCAGGTTTCTCAATGACTGCCTTTTGTAAGTTTATAAGGGGGATGAAGCAGTGAACCACATGATTTTCTGCAATTTATTACAGGACCAAACTGTCACACATTTAGATAGTTTATGGTAAATGGACTCGTTCGTATATATCACTTTTCTACTCTTCAGAGCACTCAAAGCTTATACTACACGTTTACATTCACCCATTCACACCACATTCAAGCACTTCCATGTTAACTAAGCTAAGTGCTTATTATCTAACGCGCACATTCATACTTCATACTCCAACTTGGGGTTCAGTATCTTGCCCAAGGACACTTTGGCATGTACAGTAGCCCGGAGCAGCCAGGAATCGAGCCGCCAACCTTTCGATTGGTAGGTGACCTGCTCTACCTCCTGAGCTACAGCCACCCCTGTATATAGTGGCTATAACCTGAACTAATGACGAAGGAATCATCCAGACTATATATGAAACAAAAATATTTTAAGATTACTAATGCCAGCTCAAAGAAAGTGGCTTGGTTGAAAACTGAAAACATGTTTACAGCTCCCTCTTGTGGCTAAAAGTCCGAGAGGCAGCCGCAGCCGCAGATCATATACACCATATAGTAGTGTTCCTTTTAAATGAAGCTGACACTACTGTGACGTCTCTTTCGCCATCTAAACTATGTCTTATGGATCCGTTTTTGTTTGTTTTGGGGTTTGTTTTTTTTTGGTCAATTAAAATGTCTTTATAGAACTGTTATACATATTTGTTATACATATTTTCTGCTGCCCTCTCAGAGAAAATGCATGGATTTATGAATGGTGTTTTTTTTTTTAACCTGGATAAATAAACGATATATAAAAGTCCCTTTGCCTGTTTGCCGCTTCCATGTCGTGACAGGAATGCTCTTTCTGCCTCAAAATGACTTGATATCATTCATGCGTGATATATTTGACAGGTTGTAGACCAACAGGTCATTTACAACTTCGGGATGAAACACGAAACGGCTCTAGAAGGCGAGACAGGCATTTTTGAGAACACAGTAACGCTCCGTTACAAATGTATCAAACTGAATTAGAAAAAGCAATAATAAAACATTTCATGAATAATTTGGGTAAGAATAAACCGTACAGAAAGTGAAGGTGAGTTTTTGAACGAAGGTGTTCGGGATGAAAGGACGTCACCGAAATGTGGAAACCGCAACAAAACAAACAAACAAAAAAGATTATAAACCAATGGTTTGTCTTTTTGTGACTAATTATAAAACACTTCCTGTGATTAGGCCTAACTTGTTAATTCCAAAACGTGCGTCAGTTCTGAATGCCACTTAACCCATGTCAGAGCCATCAAGCCTCCAGAGATCAGAAGGTTTGTTATTTCTCCGACCGATAAATACAAGGAATGCTCGTCTTCTCGTAGGGCTCCAGGATGCTCTATAACGCCACCGTCATCCTCTCGGTGGATTTCAGCAGTCCGGAGGACTTCCTCATCTTCACCTTCCACACTTTATTCGCCACGTGCGCCGTGCTCGTCGCCGGCTCGGTGATCATCGGGATATCTTCCACTCGGTCTCTTCGAGGCCAGAACCGTTTCGTGTTCATGCTGAACACGAGCATCAGCGACACTCTGACCGGCTTCTCCGTCTACTATCTGGGCCTCTTTGACGTCCAGGAGGGCTACCCCTCCAGGAACGGGACGTACTACATTTTGCCATCATTTTTAGGCGTTAATGTGTTAACCTTCCTCTTCGCTCAGTTTGACCGCTACTTTGCCGTTTGCCACCCGTTCTTTTACAGTCGCTACATAACAAGAAACGTTGTCATTGGGATTTGCGCTTTTTGCTGGATTTACACGTATTCTATTCTCACTGTGCAGAACTTGGTGCCGATCTCAAAGGCAGCTCAAATTAACGCGTTCGGTGTAATGACGCTGCAGGTTATAGTGCTCATTAAAGTGCTCATGACAATTAAACTATACATCATAGCCAGGAAGCACCTGGTGAGAGAGGCGCCCAGTGTCGAGAGAGACAACAAAAAGGAATCACTGCGCATCATCGTGTTCGTGGTTATCTGCTTCTTGGCGCTCTGGTGTCCCTCGTTTGCCAACATTATTGTCAGACAGTTGACTAATAAAGGTCTAAAGTTTCGGAATGAAGCCACGAACGTGTTTGCCACGATGGCACGCTTAAACGCGCTGGTCACCCCGGCGGTATACATCTGGGGCAGCCCGGCCCTTCGGAGGGCCGTGTGGAGAACAGTGTGGTGGAGGGTCTGCCCCAGGCTCAGGGCGAGGTGAGACAGTGTCATGTATAACTTCAGGTTTGTGTCAAATAATATGCTGTGTATGAATAATAAAGACAATTTCTCTCCCCCTCTGTAGGACTGACTTTAACTTTGATGGGACGACGAGCAAAATAAGGCAGCCATCGATATAATCACAAGTTGAAATCAAGATAATACACTGTGTCCATCTGACAGCCCACAT
>VOQJ01011499.1:7125-19864 GCA_015052665.1 Apistogramma diplotaenia
TGCAGCACTGAGAAATATTTTGGGGAGTTATTTTTCTCTGTATCCAATTCACATGCCCCCCCCCCCCCCCCCCCCCCCCCTTTTTTTTTTTTTTTTTTTTTTTTTTTTTTTTTTTTTTTTTTTTACCATCTTTCACTGCTAACCCACTTCCTTGGCTTTCTGCCTCTCTCTTCTTAGTCAGTGCTCTGCTCTGGTGTTTCACAGAGCGTTCATTGCTCTCAGACTCCGAATCCCTTGCTGCCCCTTGCTGGCTTTTTTTTTTCTTCTTTCTTTTTTTTTGCCAGGAACAACAGAAAATAACTTGCTCGAGCACTCTGCTCTTCTATTCCTATCAAGTGTGCAGTACTTTAGTTATGAGGTGTGAGCTGCAGAGAGTCGGGTGTCATAAATCACACATGCTAGTCAGCTACCATGTTGCATGTTGCTAAATCAAGTCGCTGCACATTCTCCCATGTTTGTGATTTTGCAACAACACATTAGTCAAAAAGGACAAAAAAGAAGCACACAAGTTGGATCCTGCTGCAGTGGCATGCCACCACCTTCTTAGGCAGGCGGCAAACAGTATAATTACACTAATTGTCTCAGCAATAAATTTCCATTCAGACATGAAAGAATTTAGAGGGGGTTGCATTACTAATTATTCACATAGTTTGCAGAGTGCTGGGACAGAGACAGAGCTTTAATGTCAGGGACTGGCGCAGTGGTGGATGGTGGGTAATTTTAAGCTAGAATTGATTAAAGAAACTCACAAGTTGAGGCACACTTAAATTAAATTGTCCACAGCAGGCACAAGATAAAAAAAAGCCTCTTGTTTGTTGTTTGTTGTGTACTTGGAGCTGGTGAGAGACAGAGATAGAAACGACTTGGGAGGTAGACAGAACGAACGGTTTGTCTTCGCACGTCTAATTCAGCTTCACTTTGTCCTCAGTGTCACTACAGAAGCGCTCGTGGCATCTTTTATTTAACACAGCCGCACACTTAACATTATGTGCTTCTCAAATTATTATTATCGCCATTGAAAATGCACGACTTTGCTTGGGAGAAAAATGTGTCAGTGCGAGAAGGTTGTTTAGTAATTTATATTTCACTGTGTGCCTCTGTTCTCAGACCTCAAACACAGCGTTAAAATGAAGAGTGAAGGTGGGTTGTAAAGTGGCTTGCAGCTGTGGACAGGCGAAATGAACTTACATGCCGCGCCCTGTTTAAGAATTGCCAGGTCAATGTGTAGGAGGAGCCATCAGCTGACATGTGCCCACCCGAGTTAACGCCAGGCTTAAATATTCCACAGTTGGTGATTTAAAAAGTTAGCAATGTTTCTCCAACCACACTATTTTTTTACGTAGCAATTTTAGAAAACTGTGCTTCCTACTTTTGTCAAGAATAAGATGGAAAAATCATAAAATGTTCTCATGTGTACGGGGCGCTTAGCAACAAACAAACCAGCAGGACTCAACAGTTTTGTTGTTCTTGACCAGTGAACAGAAAAAAAACTGAGAACTGATTAAAACAAAGATTTTTTGAAACCTGCGTTGCCTGGTCGTTTAGGAAAGAAACGGTTCTCCTGCATTCGGCATTAAAAACCCATCAGCCACGCTCTAAGATTGACTCACTTTGAGCTCTAAATGTTTCGGACTTTAATTGTGATTAAAACATAGCCCCCTTTTATCTCTAGATTTGAGCCATTAACAAATCACTGTTCTTACCATCAGCAGCATCTCAGATTTTTTTTTCCTTTTAAGTCTAAAACCACAGGAAATGAGGAAAATCCATTAGCTTGGTGGTTTTAGCTGCAGCCCCTCCTCCCCCTCCCCCAAACAAACACACACACACACACACACACACACACACACACACACACACTGCAGTCTTTACTCCAGTCCAGTGGAAGCATATCACACCCTGTGGGCCTGCATGGCCAGGGCAGAGGAAATGGCCAGGCATTAATGGCTGCTTTGATTACTCTCTTGTCACTAATGTAGCAAACATGAGGGAAGAGAAGAGAAGAGAAGAGAAGAGAAGAGAAGAGAAGAGAAGAGAAGGATGACTTCATCCCCAATGAAAGGCAGTCTGATGCTATCTGCATGTAGTCAGGCCATACTTAAGCTGCCATAGAGCACACATATTGTTGGGAGGTACAGTATACATACTGGACCAAAAAAAAAATCAGCAAATACCCAAAGAAAAACTCAAAGATCTTCAGAAAGCCTGAAAAGAATCCCTGAAGATTACAAGAAAATCTGTCTCCTCTGAAGCAAAATATAAAGAAATGAGAGATGACTCAAGACTGAAGTACAGTACCCCAAAGTATTTATAGTCAGCTAAAAGTGAAAATAAGGTGGAAGTGGCTGTAGTTTTAGTCATTCTCAATTAGGTTCAGGTTTTTGAGCCAACATGCCTGGCTCGAGGAGGCCCGGGTGCATATGACTCTCTGCATGACGGTGAGTCAGCTGCCTTCAACGAGAATGAGTGAAACTAATGAAAAGCTGATATTTTCAAAATGTGAAAACCTACTGTGAAAATGAACTGCTTGAAAATAAACCTCTAAACAAACAAAATAAAAGTGAGACTTTAAAAAAATGCTAAACTATATTAACTCTGGCTCACAGACGCTTCGGCTCACAGACGCTTCGGCTCACAGACGCTTCGGCACCACCACCAAGTCTGTAACAAAGCTGGAAAAAGTGGGAGTGTTTGCACACCTGGTTCATACTGTGTGTTATTGACACTGTATTTTGATCTGAGGATGTGCTGCTTTTCATAAATTTATATCATAGTAAATTTGCAATTTTGAGATTCAGATGTTTTAAGGACCAAAACAAATAGTCAAATAATACACAAAATAAATGTTTGTTAGCACACATTGTCATCTGTCATTCATCAGTGCAGTAAATCTGGCACTCCTGCCCAGCTCGCTGAGGCCTTCTCCAATGAGATTAGCCTGCACGGAGGCTCTGGCCCTTTAAATGTTTGGATAACCAAATTTTCAATTTACCATATGCATGTCCCCAAGAGCATTGGTGAGTCATATAAAACCTGATCATGTGCACAAAGCACACACACGTGATGAAGCATCCTTTTCGCAATTTCCGTTGCTTGTGCAGCCGTTTGCCTGTCAGCTCGAGTAATGTCAGAGCAGCAGGCACACGGAAACGTGGGGTATCATATTAACTATTACAGTTAGAGCCGAATGATTCAATTTCAAAGAAATGACAAAATTTAAATTAAAATACTTATGTTAAATTAATGTAGGGAAAAAAAAGCAGCATATTTTGAAGTATGCCCATCTCATCAGCCTAAAATTATGGCTGCAATTAAGACGAGCACGCCATCCCCTCTAATTGAGATGTCATAATTTGCCTTATTTGCCCAAATTATTGACGCTCGCAGGAAATCTTCTCAGTGCCCACGGCTGATGAATGAAACTCGAGAGTAAATCACAGAGCAGGCTTTTAAAAAAATGGAGCAAGCGAGCACTTTGTAGCGTGGAAGCTGGACTCAGCAATGATCTCCTAACCGGCTTTGAGTCCGATTTCCCTGCTACCGGTATTTTTTTTATTATTTGAGGAGCTGAGTTTGTGAATTTGCATTATGCTGCCAAAGTATTTTGGAGCCTATAAACCTTTCTAAATTTTGATTTTCATCGAGCTTTTGGGAAATTTGCTGAGCACTATAAATGCATTTTAAACAACTTCATGCACTTTATTACAAAAATAATTACAGTGCATTACCTAAAGTGAAGCAGAAACGTAGAAAAGTGCTGATCTGATTCTGATTTTGTGTGCCGTGCAGCAGCGCTGATCAGCTATGTCCAGCTGCTTCCAGATGCTCTAGCTTTGTCCTCTCTCCTGGGGATGCACGCACTCTTACTCACATGGTGGTGTGTGTGTGTGTGTGTGTGTGTGTGTGTGTGTGTGTGTGTGTGTGTGTGTGTGTGTGTGTGTGTGAGAGAGAGAGACAGGGGGAGTGTGCCGTATGCTAGAGGGTATGTAGCTGTTCCCTGCAGCAATCTTCCTAGATTTTCTAACAATAAAAGCAGAGGTGCACACACACCGGCACACACAAATGCATCCTGACACAGTATCTGCAGGGTTTCCCATCACTGCTGGAAGCTCTGATGAAGCACTGTAGAAACTAAGCTAGATGGCAGGACTTGTAAAACACTGAGATATAATTGTGTGCTGTGCTTGATAATTCAGTATTTCATTAAAGTTGCAAACACCCTCTGCACCTCTGTGCAGTCAAACTACAGCAGAAATAGAGTTTTAAAAAGTAACAGGAAAACAGATGTAAGAGTCCAAGTAACTTAAAAGCAGACAGGTGCTGCCGTCTAATTGAGACCATCTTTCTTCTGTTAGCAGGCCATTTTACCACACTCTGCTATATTAATGGTGCTGTGTCTCAAGGCTGCAGGTGAGCTGCTGCGATTGCCTGAGTGGAATATTGGTAGAAGTTGTTCCTGGAAATTCTCTGTGCCCCGGGGATTAAATGGCACCATCATAATGAACAAGCAAGTGAATCACCTTCTGACTGACGTGCTGATCTTGACTTTGGAGAGCAGGTACCTGCGGTAACACTAATGCTAAGTGATGAGGGCTGACGGAGCGAGAGAACAGTTGTGTTCAGGCAGTGAGTTTGAAAATCATGCACTTACCAACCCTGTCCTCTAAAAACACTTAAAATATGTGAGAACATGGAAACCAAAAACATTTACAAGATATAAAAAAAATAAATATGCATACACACTCTGTAAACTCACACACCAAACAGAGGTTTTTCTAAAATGAATTAAATAAATTTTACTGAAATAAAACTGAAATTGGTGGAGACAAAAGCAAGCGATCTCAGACTACCTGATTCAGACCACTTTGCAGGTTAGTAGTTACAATGTATTCTTTGGTTTTTTGTTTTTTTGCAACTCAGTTAATGACTTTTTAGCTTTATAAGACATGTTTAAGAATGGGTTAAACTACACCATACTGCCAAAAGTATCTACTTGTCTGCCTTCACTAACATAACCTCTGACATCCCAGACTTAATCCACAGGGTCTAACATGATGTCGGCCCACGCTTTGCAGCTGTAACTTCACTGCTTCAACTCTTCTGGGAAGGCTTTCCACAAGGTTTAGGAGTGTTTTTTATGGGAATTTTTGTCCATTCTTTCAGAAGTGCATTTGTAAGGTCAGACACTGGTGTTGGACGAGAAGGCCTGGCTCACAGCAGCATGAAATTGTCCAAAATGTCTTGGTATGCTGAAGCATAAAGAGTTCCTCTCACTGGAACTAAGAGGCTGTACCCAACTCCTGAAAAACACCCCCACACCATAATTCCTCCTCCCCAAAACTTTACACTTGGCACAACGCAGCCAGTCAAGCAGCCTCCTCCTGGCAACCGCCAAACCCAGACTCATCAGATTACCAAACGGAAAAGCATAATTGGTCACTCAGTTGTGCCCAACCGGTTTTGAGTCTTATCCCCAATATTCCCACAGACCGGCTAAGATAAGTGGTGCGATATTCTCAGAGTGTAATAATAAATGTGAATCCACTGCATTCATAAGCAACTCTATCAGCAGCGTCCTCGTAACACCGCACCACAACATGAACATCCATCCTGCCCACAACGCTCTCTGGTCGCCATGGTAACGTTTAAACACGCCTTCAAAATAAGATACACAAATGCAGTAGATGTCAGATTTAAATGGGATATGGATTTTCGTCCGACTTGCAAAAAATCCGTCTTACGTGTAAGTCTGTTAAAACTTGATTCTTCAAAATAGACAGTTTGGGGTCCAATATCGAATTTGGCTGCAACTCCTTCCGTTTCATCTCTGCGAGATTGTAGCTTACGCTTCACTCCTGCGCTTGTCATGATTGTCTCTGGTGAAATGAACTGATACAGACCCTAAAGCGACCTCCAGGTGCTGTTAGTGTGTGTAGTTTTGCACGAACCAGTCAGCCGGGAGCTGAGGGGGGCTTTAGCGCTAAACTCATCCGACGTATACGCTCACATTTAATTGGAAATGCATTACAATAGGACTGGAAATTTTTCCGAGGTTGGCAAAAATTCAGACTGATTTAAGGTGATGATTTTATTGGAATTGGGAACAATCAGAACCTGCAGAAGCGTTCAGACTAGAGCGAAAATCTGATTTGTGCGACTTTTTGATTTTTACTGTATAAAGTGGCATGGAAAATACACATCACCATAACACTGAATCAGCGTGATTCCTTTTTGCTGGCTTGTGGGTTGGCTGGGTTCAGCCTCACTATCACCCAGCTCGCGGTAATTCGAGCTTTGATTTCATGTGGAGCGCCGCGGTGGCTGGGTCCACCTCACTGCTATCACCAGTGTTGCCTTTAACCTATTCAATTCATTTTTATTTATTTAGAGCCAAGTCACAACAAACAGTCACCTCAGTGTGCTTCATATTGTAAAGTAAGGACTCTACAATATTTACAGAGAAAACCCAAAAATCTAATTACACCCTATGAGTGAGCACCAGAATAAGACACACTGTGGAAGAGACCCAGAGATTAATAATAACTAATATTAAATGCAGAGTGGTGTAATGCCTTGTGGGGAATCCCCTCCCCACCAAAACAAGCATCCCAGGCCAATCGATGTATTTATTAGCTATTAGTTCACTAACAGTGGATTTTCTGCTAAAGCAGATGATTTTACTTTGTAGCGGATGTTGTTGCTAACAAAATACTATCAAGCCCTATGAGATTTTTTGCTTTTTACCTTAATGTGGAGTCTGTGGCAGAGACAGTCATTTTCTTTATTACTGATTAATGACTTCACTGCTTCATTTTCGAGTATTGTTTACTGTAGGAGTGTGGAAGGCTATTGAAGCAAGGCACTCAGTAGCTAGCATGAGCATCATATCCTCTGATTTTATTTAAAATCTATCATAATATTTATCAGCAGGCAGTAACAAGCTATTTGGTAATAACAAGCCGTTTAATGTTTGGAAGGAGTGTATTTTAATCCCGATCTTCCCTAACCTGACCAGCTGTTATTTGTGAGTTAACCTAATACAACAGGAAGTCAAAATAAAGGGAAACATAATGTAAAATCAAGCTTCTAGAATTCCTAAATGGGACCTACTGTAGCAGCTGGTCTGTTGAGGCACCAACTTGGTCCATATATATATATTCATGAAGCCACTGACAAAACAGCAATAATTCATATGCTGAGAAAAGCTAGTGGTTTTCCTCCAGCTTCTGCTGGCTTTTCATTTTCTGCTTTTAAGTGACCAGCAGGCTGTGTATTTGTAGTTTGCTTTGCATGAAGAATTGCTTGGATCTCTAGTATACTTGTTGTTATGGTTGATGGACTAAAAAAGAGGCCGAAAATCACAATGTAGTTGTTTAATAGCTTTTATTTGTGGAGACTTGCACAGTCCAAAGTTTAATACTTAAACATGTTTCTGATCATTTGTGTGTGATCACAGTCGGTGCTTTAAATAACTGCTGCAAAATGCACTCAGCTTGTTGGATGCTAATGGTAGGAGTGTGTAGGTGTGCGTATAAAGGGTCTGCAGTTTATTAGCAGGAGTGGATCTCCTCACACACTGCTGAAGGGCTGCTGCCTGTCTCATTAGAGCAACTTTATCGTGCAAATGTGAGTGTGTTGGCTGTGTCAGATTGTATCCCAGAGTATCTGTCATAGCATGCGAGCTCTTGTGCATCTTCATTGGACTTTGCTGAAAATGATCCACATGCAAATCAACACAGAAACTGCACCAATCCTAATAAAAACGCCAACATTTTTAGCAGCCACTATTTGTCTTCCTTTTATTCACTCCTCCATCGATGAATGACTGCAGTCTTTGTCATCTGTTCTTCTGGAGTCCTGGCAGGAGGGCAAATGAAAAGGGGGGGGGAAAAAACAAAAGGGCACACAGTAAGCCGATGACAGCCAGAAAAAGAGGGATGCTGGAAATGTTCAATTAAGCTTCCCTTTTTTCCCCCTCCAGTTAATCTAGTGGAGATAAATATTATACTGCATTTGCACCATTCATTCTGCAAAATCAATTCTCTTTCCCTTCCTTTCCCTGCTTTTTCTCCCACTTACAGTATTCAGCCTCACAGCAAAAAGTGCCCAAGAAAATAAATTGCTGCCTTTATAATAAGTGGTCCTAATGCAGATGAATGGTGCTGGATCTCAGAGCAGTGAAGCCTCTCACCCATCTGCCACCTAGTTTCATTTAGCTCTGTAATAAACAGCAAGCTGAAGGCAAGGCTCCAAGTGTTTCACTCGTTTACTCCCCCCCCATTTGGGCCAGGCAACCCTGCTCATGGAAAATCAGAGGTTAATTTTTTTTAAAGAACAGAAAACGTCACATTGAATACTAATCAGAAATAAATTCAGATGAATTGATTTTTTTTTTAAGGATAAAGTCTTAAAGGTGCAATCCTGATTTTTATACTTGATTGTAAAGGCTCAGGTTGGGCTTTAAGACTACCAGCTGTTTAAATAGAAAGCAAAGCTGGAAGCAGGACCGTTACATCACATCCTGACATTTTAAAAAAAATAGTATTTATGCATCTTTAATTATTAAGTCTACACTGTTCTGTTGATGGTGCATCTGATAGTGTTTCTTGGTTTTGTTTCGTTTTAATTTGGTTTTAGAGTTGCTTCCTCTTTTATTTTGAGGGCAGTTTTTCCTCTTCCTGCCTTTATTTCCCCTCCCTTTCTTAATCCTTTGTATCTCTGATGTGCATTTACTCCATGTGCCATTCCTCAAGTCATCAATCTCCTCTCCTGCTTCTTTCCTCTTTCATTTAAAAAAAAAACAACATTTGGACTTCCTGGTTATTTTGTTATTTTTTCCCTACATCCTGCTTATAATGATGTGAACACAGATGATTAACACCTCGCACTTCTGTTCCCTTCTGTTCTGCAAACATTTTCAGGCAACTTCTCACCTTTAACATGAACTTCATCTTTGATAAGCAGCAAAGAGCAGACAGGAATCAGCAGCAGCAGCTCGCTGCTGAAGGTGGCAGAGCGTCTAAAATGCTGTGACATGTGTGAACTTGAATGTGTTAAGTTCTCAAAGGTGAAATGCCCTCACCGAATGCAACTCGGTGTCGATAAAGAGAACACAGCTAGACAATGCCAGAAAGATAAGAATGTGAATAAGGAAAATAACTGAACTTCTGCTCCTTTCCTAACCTTTACATTAAGCCTCACCTGCTGCACCTTATCGACGAAATCTGATCACAGGCGAAGCTTAAACAGCTTAAGCTCAAAGAAATGTCGGATGCCGCATTGCAATTTTTCAGTAGTTGTAAAAGCTGTTGCAGGAACAAGTGCCACCTACTCACAGTGGTTCCACTCACTTTCACAAAGATGTTTTTGTGTGCGTGCGCTTTTAAACTATCAAAAGGGTATGTACACAAATGCAGACACCGAAGCTTTGACAGTCACTGCTACATACTGAGTGGAAGTGAGGTGAGATCAAGGTGAAAGGAAGACGCTTTCACCGAGACAAAAATACGTAGGTGAAAACACACTCCATAAATTTTTCATTAAGCCGTGTGAAGCAGTTGTTTCTACACAAACCAAAAAAAAAGTCTGAGGTGTCTGAACACCAGAGTCTGGAGTCGTCGCCTTTCTGGAACTCTGCTGCTGGAAAATAAGTCGCAGAACGATAAATAAAATGCTAATTTTAACCAACCCCAGAGTTTTCTGAGTGTTATTCACTCGGAATAGTTTCGTCATTGATGATTATGTGTTTAATCAAGCGTAACAATAGAAGTCAGAGGGAATGAAACACGGGTGGTTTAAGCCAAGAACACAAAGACTGTTCAGAGGTGGTAAAAATACCCTTCAGTTCCCAGTTCCCTGCTTTCCTGGATAGAGTGACGAATGGGCATTAAGCAGGAACAGCAGGAGCAACCTTTTTGGTTCTTTTTTAAAAAAATCAAAGCGAGCACGTGACAATAAGAGAACCACACGGGAACAACTACGTTTGTACCACACACACGAACACAGATCAACACACTGCTGTCATTCAGATACACACTTTTGTGCCTTACAGGCAGAGATGGCAACAGTACAGACATTTACTGAAGTAGAAGTGCAGATACTTGAGTTGAAAAATACACTGGTTAAAGTATTCACTTCTTTACTCAAGTAAAAGTGAAAAAGTACAAGTTCTGATAAGTACTCAGAGTAATAAAAGTTTTACACAGACTGAATTCAATAAGATGATTCCATTCCCCGAACTGTTACATTGTCTTTATTCTGGACACTGTACAGTTGGTATAAAGGGGCAGTTCAGTGAGCGAATCTGAGCACCATCAGCTTAAATTCAAATTCATCTCAGTCCAGCACAGAGCTTTAATGTAAATTCACCACATTATGACGAGCTCGACTGTTCTGTTTAGTCTTTGAGTAACACACAGTTAGTATACCCCGGCTTGTTTTGCATAGTTAAAAATGAGAAGGTTACATTTAAGTTTTAAATCTACAGTTCATCACGTGTCCTTGAGCTGTCCTCCCTTTCTGTGGTCGTTCTCCGTCTATGAGTGAAGTCATTTCTCATTCTGGGAAACAGCAGCTGGACCTTTTAACTGGCACACACACACACACACACAGACACACACAGTTTGTGTTTGCTGATATTTGTTGTGCCGTTAGAAACGTTGCGTTTGAAATTACCTGACACTTAAAACACATTAGCTCCTTTATGGTCATCCTCTTCTGTCCTTCCCTGAGTACAGTGCTATCAATGATGTGTATGTTTTTGCCTCTTTCAACAACATATGCATCGTTGTGTGCAATAAGCCAGATGGTGGCTACACCAATAGGATTTTCTCTTTTGTGTGTTTTGTTGCTCCCTCCATTTAGACTCTCGTCAGTTTGATATTTGAAGGCGCGCAGTGACCAGAGGTATTAATTCCCCTCAAAGGCCTTGAACCTGAATAATGAAGCTGTTGTGAAAATGTAGAAAGTGCAGATATTTGTGTAAAAATGTAGGGAGTAAAAGTAAAAAGCTGTCAGAAAAACTTTCTTTTTAATAGTTTGATGCTTTCTTTATTGCATTTTCTGCTCATAGTCCACAGTCTTTACATATTTGGAAATGCATAATCACCATGGGCTTAGAATACATACAATAAGCGTATTACAAGTAAAACATCCCGTGTAAAACAATATTTTAACTTGATTTATTGTAGCAGAGAAGCTTAGTAATTACACGACCGATATACTGGCATCCACAGAGTTGCTTTACTGGCACTATGGTGAGCTCTTGCAGGAAGATGTTTTCATTCATGGGCCACACAGAATTTGAATAATCAATTAAAAGAAAAGTAATATAGCTATTATCGGCACAGCAATGGATGTGTTCTTGTACCTCAGCTGCCAGTAAAAGTAAAAGTGTGAGAGTGCCAGTATTTGATTAGCAGGGTGTGAAATGGAGACTGGCACTCAAGTTGGTGACTTGATATGTGAACAACAGCAAATCATGTTATCTTTTCATAGGAACCAAATTAAAAAAATTCTAATTAAGTGTTGTCATGAAAATGAAATTTTAAATCTTGTTTGTCCATAACTTTTTTTTATCAATATAAATAGGCTCTTCTACAGATTTAAGCAGATTTACTGTATTATATTAAAAAAACAAACAAAAGAACAAATAAATTGGTGAGACACCAGTTTTAGGTTTGTCACCCAGGATGCTGCACATATGTTTTCCTTATCATGATCCTGGTGGTCTGTGATGGTCTCTTTTTTTTGTTTTTTTCCTGGTGTGTTTGGTGCTGCGTAACAAATGAAAGATTCGCAGTGAAAATATAGTATTATTTTTCTGAGATAAAATGAGAACACAATGATATGTGTTTAAATTAAATCATAAAACATTCTTAAGAAAACCATTGTAACTATAATAACTATGTAATGTGCTTCACGTATAAAGTGACATACACACAAGCATTTAAATTTAGACTTTTGTTCCCTTGTTTGTAATTTTTGACTTGACTTTAAAGATTTGATCATATTTTATAGTGTATTTCGTGACTCAAGCCATCTTCCAAACAGGCCGAGAGCCGAAAACATTGCAAAGCAATTGTTTTACACTTGTTACCAAATTTTGTGCACAAGCCATCCAGACAAAGAAAATTACAAAGCAATTTGTGTTAAATGGTACATCTACTAAGTTCTAATTGACTTGCATACTGTGACCCAAGCACAACTCAGATTTGGTCCAAACATGCTCTGCATGCAATTTTTCATGCTTTACAAAGATTCCTGAATCAATACAATTATAAAGCAATTTTCTGTTTCTCTTTTTTGTGCATCATCTCGCTCAACCTTTGGCTCGAGTGCTTTCTTTGTGCTATTTTTTCTGTTCTGCAGTGCCTGGCAGGGAGGCAGTTGACATTATTTCTGCCTCTCCTTAAATAACTGAAGTAGCAGAAAGTTAACAATCAAGAGAATTATGAAGTTTTTCCTTCCATCTACTCGGCACGGCGAACTGTAAGCTGTGCACAGTCGTGCACGCCCTCACACAGGAATAATTGTCACAATCCACGACGCCTGAAGAAAAGAAGTCTATTTCAAGACTGACTGTGGGTCAAAAGAACATCAAGAGCATGCTTGGAATAACCCTCAAGGATTCTGAATATATTTACAATATGAAATGATATGATAATGAATGTTAATAATGCCCCCCCAACCCCCCCCCTCCTCCACCACACCATTTCACCCTACCTTCCCCCTCTCTCTC